>OY992876.1:443212883-443220383 GCA_963921405.1 Cepaea hortensis
ATTAAATCTGAAACATGTCATGGATATTGTTCTGAGATGTGTGAACAAAATTCGAAGTAAGGCGCTGAACAGACGTGAGTTCAGACAGTTTCTATCAGACCTGAACGAGGAATACGGTGAGCTACTGTTACACTGTGATGTCAGATGGCTATCTAAAGGGAATGTTCTGTCACGTTTCTGGGCACTGAAAAATAGTGTCTATCTGTTTCTGTCTGAAATAAATGAATTGCCTACAGAACGGGAATGTCTGCTAAACGATGACTGGCTTAATGACCTGACATTTTTGGTGGACATCACGTCTCATTTCAACTCTTTAAATGCGAGGATCCAGGGAAAAAACAAACTATTCACAAATTTGTGCGATGAAATTTCTTCATTTAAAATGAGACTATGGCTGTTTATTGGACAGCTGACTGAAGGGACTTTAGAGGCGTTTCCTACCCTAAAGACGTTTGTGGTGGAAAATAAATGTGACTTGTTACAGTACAAAGTAAAAGTTGTCTTCTGAATATCTTTCAGTTGCGATTTCAAGAGTTCAAAATAGAGGAGTTGTTGCCCTCTTCATAAATCCGTTTGTATTTCCTGATGCCAAGCTCCGTCAATTACAGCAAAACCTTCAGCACGAAGTAATTGATTTGAAATGCAATTCTGCACTGAGATGTAAATTTCTGGAGCTGCCTGCTTCACCTTCAGCTGTTCATATGATTTCATTCTGGCGACTATTGCCTGTCGAACAATTTGAACACACACTTTCATTCGCCCAGAGATACATTTGTTGTTTTGGTTCGACTTACATTTGCGAGCAGTCATTTTCCGCAGTGACCGTTATAAAAGAACAAGCAACGTTCCAGACTCACCGACAGTAACCTAGCTGCGCTTATGAGTTTGGGCACAACAGATCTGTGCCCAGATATTGATAAACTGGCATCTGAACTTAAGTAACTGGTTATGAAGAACAGTTACAATTGTAAATTAATTACATTAATAGCAATTTTCGAAACTGATGTAAAATTTATTGTTAAATGAACTTTTGATTTTAAATCAAAAAATGACCACAGTGTAGTTATGACACTGACTGCCATTAAAATTTTAGAACTTTGTTGACAAAAGTTAGGAAAGGTAAGAATGATATTGCACGACTTTTATAATTTTATAACGTTGTGGCCCTCTTAACTACCGAAAATAGTAGATATGGCCCTCTGCTTGAAAAGCTTGGGAACCACTGATCTAGACATATGATTTGAACAAGAGACTTAACAATACATACACCTAGACATATGATATGAAACAAGAGACTTAACAATACATACACGTATAATATAACACATTGTTACAGTAATGTGTAATGCGCATAGATTACCCAAATAATACTAGGGACACGACCAGAGTACCAACAGGAAAGTACTGCCATAACTATGGTGCAGAAATCCAGGCAATCAAGGTAGCAACAGATAAGTTACTAATTACCAACAATGGTACACAACCTGTGGTGCTAATGACAGATGCAAAATCAGTACTTGAGGCGCTCCTGTCTGGGAAATTTGCAGTACTACAGATACTACTTTCTGAACTTGGCAGTTAGCGTAAGGTCACATACAGTGGATACCATCTCACTGTGGAGTACCCAGAAACGGAAGAGCTAATCGATTAGCTAAGGAAGGAGCAAGAGAAGAACAACCTGATGTAATCATTACATACCACCAAAAGAAAAGAATGATCAAATCCTTCAGAAAGACACTAACTTCAGCTCAAGACGATTACCACATTATGGACAGACCAGAACAAGTCATCAATCTGCGCGTCAGAACAGGACGCAATAGATTACGCAACCACATGTATAAAAAATTCAAGATTGTCGATTCAGCCATGTGCACATGTAGACTGGGCCGCACACAGCAGCTCACATACTCCAAGACTGCCCAAAATACGACATATCTAGGCAAACATTTAGGCCTAGAGAAACAACAATGGAAGATAAGTTATATGGACCAGTGATTGAACTTTAAAAAACATAGTTAAATTCATACAAAAGACAACATTGCAGTTATTGACACATTTTAACCGAACGAAAGGTAGTAGCAGCAGCAGCAGCAGCAGCAGCAACAGCAGCAGCAGAAGAAGAAGAAGAAGAAGAAGAAGAAGAAGAAGAAGAAGAAGAAGAAGAAGAAGAAGAAGAAGAAGAAGAAGATTCGTTTTGCCTTCTTGTTGTTTTTATTTTTGCTGTTATTGTAGAACTGCGATTGTCACATTTAGAAATAACGATGAGACAGAAAGACAATCAACAACTTAACTTCCAGCCCGCTTGTAATCCCAAACAGATATTTGCAAGATCTGTATTCTGTTTATCTCCCAGAAAACACGCCTTACAATATTAATTTGTTTCTAGTCTGACGCAGCCTTTCTGTACCAAGACACAGAAGATCTAATCAACGATGTCCGATACAACCGCAAACGAATAAAGACACAAACAGATCTCACATTTGACCGCGATCTGGATCTTCTAAGGAACCAGACTGGCCGGGTGTTAGAGGACGTCAGGAGTATTAGAAATCCGCAGACTGACAAGTTTCAAACAAAAAAGAACAAGAGAAGACGAAAACACAGGAGGAAAGGTCAGTATCATCCATTATTGTTTGTACAGTCAGGGCTTACCAGCTGGATAAACTCATCAACATTTAAATATCATTAGCTGTACAACTATGACTGGCACCTTGCCATCTTGATAGACGATAGTTTGTAAAATGGAGTTATACCTCTCCATGGCACAAAGCCTGGGCTGAGTTGTAGAGACCACGTGTTGCCTATACAGTATGGTTCCCCCCCCCCCCCCCCCTCGGCCTGCCTAGTTTATCCCAGAAAAAAGGTAACACCAATATACCTAGAATAAGACAAGCTGTAGAAGCTGCTGGATCAACAAAGTAATGTTCTTAAATGTTCTCCCGTTGGAGCTTCGATCCTAGACCAGTTGCGGACCAAGACTTAGGGTCTTGTCTGCCGTGCCATGACTTTTAGTCTTTAGGCTGCAGTTCCTCGCAGTAGGATGAGGATTGTACCCTCCCAATTGCTCTGTTCCTCCCGAAGTAGTTGGCACAATGTGGGGTGTCGGGTCTGGTGATCGTCGCCCAATATTCGGCGCTAACAGAAAGCAGGTAGTATCGTCTACTATTATACGGTAGCTCAGTCATACCTAAGTACTGACTAAAATGGTAAATTACTGAAGGTAAAATTTCCTTGAAAATCAACTTGAGGTTTATTGCAACATGATGTATAGTTCGTGCAGCATGTTTCATGTGACGGTAGTGACCTCGGAAATGAAAAAAATCTGCGGAGATGTGATTTTAGAGAAGGATAACGAGAACAACGTGGATGGAGAGAAAGAACAATGAAGATATTTTGAAAGCATTTAACTCACAAAGAGCATTGTTTATTCGCATCAGAAGAGGACATTCCAAATTATTGTGACATGCCATGAGAAGGAGAAATTTGGTGTACTTCGTGACAACAAGAAAATTCTCAGCCTGTTTACTTATTGTCTTTCTCATTGACACTGACAGATTTCATTGGTTGGCATGTTTTCCATTAAAGACAGACTTTACCATATCGATTCTTGTTCCAGTCTCTTCAAGACACTTTCCATCAGAAATACCACATACAACATACCACATAGAATGTTCCCACTGACTTGGAAATTACTTTGTGACTTTGTGCTAACTTGGATGTTACATCGTATGTCTTCCTCTTAAAGCCCGTGCCTTGTGGCATTAGAGATACGTCTGTCCACAGCCTTCTTTCTCTTGTGCTGCCAATCCTGTCTGATACCGACGTTCTTCCTTGCTATGATGTCAAACTGTCCAGTATCTTCTTTCTTGGTCTCCTCCTGCCTCCATTCCTTGTAACTTTCCCGTAGTGGCGACATTCTCCAGCTTTCCATTTTCTTGATCTGCTCAAAGAATGTGGACTATCTTCTTCTGACGCTAGTAACCAGTTCTCCGTGTGAGCTAACTTCTTTCAGGATATCTTCATTGCTCTTTCTATCTATCCACGGTGTTCTCATCATTCTTCTATAAAATCACATGTCACAGTCTCCACATAATTCCGCCCATTCTCTGCTACTTGCCAGTGATGCGCTTCCATATATCAGGATTGGCTGAACATAGCTCTTAAGAACTATTTTGCTCACCTTGATTGACGAAAATGAATATCAGAGAATATTCTTCATCTTGTGAAATGCTGCCTGTGCTTGGGCTCTTCTACACGTAACCTCCTATTACGCGCGCGCGCGTGTGTGTGCGTGTGTGTGTGTGTGGGGAGCAGTCTGTGTGTGATTTGCTTTATGTATGAATGAGGATCTATGGGCGTGGGAGAGAGAGAGAGAGAGAGAGAGAGAGAGAGAGAGAGAGAGAGAGAGAGAATGTGTGTGTGTATGTGTGAGTAAATGTTTGTTAGTGTGTGATTGTGAGTTAGTGTAAGTATAAGCGAGAGAGTGTGTATTTGTGTTTTATTGAGTGGGTGCATAACTGTGAGAATTTGTGTAAATGATGTATATATGTGTGACAGAGAGAAAAGAATAGGTATACGAAGGAGAGAGGAAGGGAGGAGAGAGGGAGAAGGGAAAGAAGAGGATATGAGGGAAATGATATAAATAGCGTGAAGCCTAAAAGTTCGTTCCTCAGTCGAACTCTGCCTACTACGCACTACCCTTGATAATAAGGAAAGATGAAGAGAGAGAGAGAGAGAGAGAGAGAGAGAGAGAGAGAGAGAGAGAGAGAGAGAGAGAGAAGGAGAAAGAGGATGAGAGTAAGGGATACGACAGATTTAGGTTTGTGTCTCCGCGTGAGAACAATAGTTAATTATACTATTGCACCATCAATGTCTCGTGGTGTATGTTAGGTTATAGGAGAGATGTACAGCCCACCTCACAATGTCTCTAAACTACTCTAAATTATATTACTTCAGAATGACAAGTCGAAATGAAAGGCAACTCAAATATATATTTATTTCCTCCTGAACAGTAACAGGGTGACAATCTACAACATGATCACATAGAGTAAACAGTACATGCATTGCAGACACATAATGCATAATCGACTCTAATAACAATACAATACTGTATGACGTCAAAAGGGGGAGGTAGATAATATAATAGACTATGCAACCGGATGTTAGGGAAATGCTACCTACAATCACCTACTAACCGCATGAAGCAAAGAACTAAAGCTAGGATTTCCACCGGCCTTTGTTTCGTAACTATCTTTCCGTAGACTTATTAGTGGTCCATGTATTTAGCCCAAATACCCATTGATCCATAGATTGATCCCTCAATCCATATACCCAGGGGCCATTTTGTTCAGATGAATATATGTTTATTCAGATATGCCCGGTACGCTTGGGTATCTCCAGTTTACCCAGGCAATGCCTGAGACATTATAAAACAATACCCGTGAGTGTTATGTCAAAATAAACCTTAGTCTTTCACTACCTATAAAGTCCCTAGCATCTATTGCTTCTCTATCTATACTAGTATTAAGCCTTATCAGCAACATCATCATTATGTATAGCCATAACATAAATTAACAACAGTATTGTAAACACAGTAATCTATCGCCTACATATATTTAACTAACATTATTATTTCCTATCTCCCAGTACGCCGTCTATGTCAAACCTAAAAGTATTTAACCATCTACCCGGATCTTCGTGTAGATTTGAACCCACCGCCTGTACCACGGCAGGCCAGCCTTTCGCCGTCTTAACTACACAGCGACAGAAACGCGACCTCCTTCACCTCTGTCCAGTGAACCGAAAGGCACGCATTCCATTCCATACCGCCCCGTCTCGGGCGAGCCATTGTCATCCGGTCTCATTGTTTGGGTTGACCCAGCGTGATCGCTTCTCAGGTGCACGTTTGTCTAATAGACCCGATCTCTGTGTTTATTTATACTTTTGCTGTATGGCGTCTGCCTCAACGGTTCATACCTATTCGCTATGCTATGCCTAATTAACATTAATTGGTGTGTGATTAATTGCCTGTCTTCTACCTATTTAGTTTATTTACACTCTACACATCTGACCGATTAATTTGACTCCCATCACTCTGGTTCCGTCAGTTAGATATAGGTCATTTGCAGTACGTCGTATTCAGTCCTAGCATTTGTCGTTTGTTTATGATTATTTGGTAAGTTTACCTACGGTAGTTTGCTATAGCTTTCTAAACTAAGGTACCTTATCATAATCTAGCGAATATTCTAACAATGCCTTATGCCTACTTACATTCGCTTCTGCCATCCAGTTGATTTTCTGGTTGTCCTTCTGGGTTTCATTTGTCTCTTCCCAATCAAACGCTTGTCGTGGATTCCACTTGACATTTTCGTGTTTGACATTATTCTCCTGTGTGATCCCGATCGACCTTAGTCTCCTGTGTGATTCCTATCGCAGTGCCTCTGGCTAGTGGTTGTCCTATCTGACGTTAGCCATCATCTGCAACTAATGAGCAGTTTCCTTAGCCAACAGTCCTTCTCAAATGGCTTGCACGTCATTTTGTGATCCTCGGAATTTGCGTTCCACTCCATCAGGTTTATCTACCTGGAATAAATGGTTCACAGATCCTTGACCATCTGCTTTTCTTCGGCGGTCCAGACGAAACTGTGATATGTGCATCTTTTCCGTCTTTAATACTGCCTTTCCATCTTCCTGGACACTAAACAGCCTGGGATATGGACATCACCATCGCCGAAGTTCAGAACCTATACCTCCTGGGCTGGATGGTCGCCCAGCCCTCGGCCCACTCGGCCCTGTTGCTAAACCGTACGCTTGCTCGTTCCACACTGTCTAAACTGACTGGATCCAAAGTATATATCACCTCTTGAGTTGGCGCCTTTCTTGAATCATGTGACGTCGCTGTCCCTTGTCATGAAGAACTACCCAATCGGCATTTAGCTGTGCCGCATAATTAATTCTACTTAATCCGCTTTATTCTAGATCCCTTGACATCACTAGGTTATAGTTTGAGGTTAAGGACCTATTCTTGCCGCCTTTGCCTGTTTTTGGGTCATTGGGCGTGTCTGTTCCCATATATCTAGCCCCATCCGTTGTATTTCTTGCCCATTTGACAGTTCCTATGCTAAGTTTGGCTTCATGTTTCCTGAATTTCTTATTTCACTAACAACGAAAGGTAGACTGACGGTTAGCGGGCCGTGTCCCAGTCAGCGCCCGGCCACTGGCTATGTTTGAACTTATACTGGTCGGTGAACTTTCTGTTTCAAAATTATTCCAGTCAATGTCCTCCGATAAACTTAGGCGGTTTGTGAAAACCATTTCCCCAAACCGTCTCACATGCATGTAGCTATGCATGTACGTATTTATGCATCTATGCATGTCTGTGTGTGTACGTATGTCTGTCTGCCTGTCTGTCTCATAAGATGGTAATACGCAATGTTTATGCTCACAGCATTCATTTGATAATGCTGTTTCTATGTGAATGTAACACGCACAATAGATCAT
>OY992876.1:443225383-443310383 GCA_963921405.1 Cepaea hortensis
GCTGGGTTTTGGTGTTTGTGGTGTTTTATGTGGTATTTGTGGTGTACTGTGTGTGGTATGTTGTGTGTGGTGTTTGGGGTATACTGTGTGTGTTACGCTGTGTGGGGTGTTTGTGTTATGTTGTGTGTGTTGTTTGTGGTATGCTGTGTGGTGTTTGTGGTATGTGGTGTGTGGTGTTTGTGGTATGATGTTTGTGGTATGCTGTGTGGTGTTTGTGGTATGCTGTGTGGTGTTTGTGGTATGCTGTGTGTGGTGTTTGTATTATGCAGTGTGTGGTATGCTGTGTATGGTATGTTGATTGTGATATGTTGGTTGTGGTATGCTGTTTCTTGTGTGTTGTTTGTGGCACGTTATTCGTGACTTGCTTTTGTGGTATGCTATCTATGGCTTGATGTTTATGGTCAACTGTGTGTGGTATTTTACTTCTAATGTCAATCTGTTTGCGATATGTTATTTGTGGCATGCTGCGTATTTATACTCAGTGTGCGTGCGTGCGTGCGCGCGTGTGTGTGTGTGTGTGTGTGTGTGTGTGTGTGTGGTATGATTATATATATATGTGGTACATTGTGTTGTGCTGGTGTTTTCTCATGACTAAACCAAGTCTTTGATTCATTGCCAGAAAATAACAGCAGTTGGTTAAAACAGACGACCACTGCCATACTGAGCAGTTTTCACTTATCCGTGCTTTTCCTTACAGTGGAGGGAAGCTGGTCCAACTGGGACAATTGGGCCGCATGTTCGGTGACCTGTGGGCGTGGCCAGACAACCAGATCGAGGCGATGCAGCCGGTCTGCAACCAATGGCTGTGCCAGGCCGTGTGCGGGACCGAGTGATGACATCAGAGTTTGTGACGCGGCCATGTCGTGTTGTGGTAAGTATGCGAAAGAAAAAGCAAAGCAATGGAGATGACAGTGAGGAGAAATGAATGAAGGGAACGGCAAAAGGATTGAGTGACCGGGGTGGAAATAGATGAATAAGAAGGGAATAATTTGAAGGAGGAAGGTGGCGAGTGAGGAATGGATGGGCGGAGGAAGAAAGACCTCTATAACACAAACTTGCCGTTTGCAGGGCAGTGCCGAGCTGTGCTATGATACAATGAGGCGGCACCGTAAGGGGTTGCAAAAGTATAAAAAATGAAATCAAAATAAAATTTGAAATATTCAATAATTATAAATCTTTAAAAGGTGGCATTTCGAAAAGACAAAAAAAAAACAAACATATAAGGGGCGGTATTTCGAAGACTTGCATCGGCTGAAAAAATCTACAGCACGACCCTGGCCGTGGGAATGGCACTGTAGTGTTGGGTAGGGAGGTGGGTCTCTACATCTACCTCTCCGATCTGAACGCCAGTGCTTCGGTCTTTAGAGTTGAGGCGCAGTCTTCAAGAGAATTCACCAGTCCATCAACCAACTAACCAAAAAACCAAATAACCACCAACCAACTAACCAACTAACCAACCAACTAATCTTCTAACTATCCAACCAACCAACTACCAACTAAACACCCGACCAACTAACTAACTAACCAACCAACCAAACAACCAACCAACAATCCATCCATTCATCCAACCAATCAACCATCCAACTAATTATCTAACCAATCAACCAACCATCAAACCACCCATCCAAGCAACCAATCACCCATCCAACCAACCAATAAACCATCCAACCAACCATACATCCAAAAAACCTTCATCCAACAAACCATCCATTCATCCAACCAACCAATCAACCAACCAACCGACCAACCAACCAACCAAGCAACCAACCATCCAACCAACCAACCATCCATTCATCCAACCAAACAAGCGAACGAAAGAAGAAGAATCCAATCAAACAACCAACCAACTATCTAACCAACCATTCATCCAATCAACCAATCAAACAGCCAGCCAACTACTCAACCAACCATTCATCCAATCTACCAACCAGCTAACCAACAAACCATTCATCCAACCAGCTCCAACCAACCAACCAACCAACCTATCAACCAACCAACCTCTAACCAACCAACAATCCAACCACCCAACCTGGTGAACCCTGGACAGCTAGTAGACAGACACCAAAACCCATTGGATAGAAGAATTTTAGAATTTTAAAATATATGCGTCAGGGGAAGACCATAGGATCTTAGCGACACTCATTACCTCGATTAAATCGCAGACCGACATATAATTAAACTACAGCTGTTAGCATTAGTAATGGGACTCATCACTTGTTGTTGAAGAAGAGGATGATGCATGTGTGAGGATGTCCCGAGTGTTATGTCGATTACTGACTCAACTCAGTTTAACTCTTAGAAATATTACAGACAGATACCAGGATCTATTTAATTCTTGTTAAGGATTATAAAACTGAAAAGTCCGCCCCCCCCCCCCCCCCCCAAAAAAAAAGAGAAGTTTATCCCATTCGTCAGAAGGCGGCAACTAAACACTGTTGGCCAAATTTATGGCAAAAGACAAGCTGGAACCTATTTTAACATCGATTAAAGTTAGCGAAACAAGCATAGAGAGAAGCCTCTTGACAATCTTGTATTCTGTCATACGAAGACATGAATATAAGAACTGAAACATTCATTTTGCGAACAGGATTTGTAAAGTGACATAATTGTGATATTTCTCTTTGCAGATAAGTATTCTTGTTTACCGGTTTTTATTCGCTGAAGAAATGCTTTGCAGAAACGTTTGCTTTTATCTCTATGCGTGTTTGTGTTCCCGAACTTCCTAGACATGTTAAATTCACTTGTTCTCTGTTCCTGTAAAGGCAAACATGTGCAGACTAACGGAACATAACATGAAAACTGAAACTAGTGCTACATGTTTTAGCCAGCACTGGCCCTACAACAAAGAAAAAAAGAAAATCTGATACGAGAGCAAGAGGACGCCCAAAAAGAAAATTGATTGACGTCATCAAAAATATTGTACAATCACGTGGAAAGACACTATTCAGTGCTATCCATCGGACGCTGGAACGTCAACTATTTCTCCCCCTCGATGCTTGACAGCAAAAATGGAAGATGATGATGACTTTTCCATCGTCCGTCAGCAGACGACAACACTATAAACAATATTGCTTATTATACTTAAATTATTGTCTTATTATAACTGTTTACAGTGGATGGAAACTGGGGAACCTGGTCTAGATGGTCGACGTGTTCATCCACGTGTGGGGATGGCAGACGAACCAGGACTCGAACCTGCAGCAACCCCCCACCCTCCAGCTGTGGGCGAGGATGCCCAGGAGATATGCAGCAGTCAGAACCTTGCTCTAATTCTAGCGTATCAGGTTAGTTACTTAATAAACTACGAACTAAACATTGTTTTCATACAATCGTATGAGTGCCGATCGTTCAGGAAGCAATGGCAAACTACTGAAAGTAAATTTGCCAAGAAATCACAAACAGCCAACAACTAAAAATACTAGGATGACTAATGTTGTAAAGGATCTTAATCTAACTGTAACACACATAAACAGCGCAAAGTACCTCGCTTTATGATAACCTATTTTCTTTCAAAACTGTACTCCACACAGATTGGATTTACGTTACCTATTTATTTCTTTGTCGTTCAGAAAGTCTTGATAGAAGATAGTCTGTAAAATGGAGTTCTACCTCTCCATAGCACAAAGCCTGGGCTGAGTGGTAGAGACCATGTGTTGTGCATGCAGCATGATCACTCTCTCGGCCTGCCTAGTTTACTCGAGAGGAAAGGTAACACTGATACATCTGGAACAAGACAAGCTACAGAAGCTGTCGGATGAACAAGGCAATGCTTTAACTGTCCTCATGTCGGAGCTTCCATCCTAGATCAGTTGCCGACCAAGGCTTAAGGCCTTGCCTGCCCTGCCATGACATTTAGTCTTCAGTTTACATTTCCTCGCACTAGGGTATGGCCTGTAGCCTCCCATTTGCACTCCTTCGCCTGAAGCCGTTGGCACAATGTTAGGGTCGGGTTTGGTGAGCGCCGCCCAACATTCGGCGCCCACCGAAAGCAGGTAGCACCGTCTACTGTCATACTGTAGCTCAGTTTTATCTCACCAAGACCTGACTTTAGGGATCCCGGTAAGTTTGTGATATATCATACAAGAACTTGTGTGTGTGTGTTTGTTATTCCCGTAGGATTTAATCATGCCTTGTTTATATTATCATATTAAATTGTTGCCTGCACAGAACATTGAGACTAAAATGGTATGACAGAACCACCAATGTAGAGCTCTTGGAGAGAACTAAACAAATCCCTGTGAACCAAGAGGTGAGGAAATAACACCTGGCGCTGGATAGGACACACATTGAGAAAATCTGAGGACAATATAACTAGACACTGTCTTATCTGGAACCCAATAGATAGGACATACACTGAGAAAATCTGAGGACAATATAACTAGACACTGTCTTATCTGGAACCCACTAGATAGGACACACAACACACTGAGAAAATCTGAGGACAATATAACTAGACACTGTCTTATCTGGAACCCACTAGATAGGACACACACTGAGAAAATCTGAGGACAATATAACTAGACAGTGTCTTATCTGGAACCCACTAGATAGGACATACACTGAGAAAATCTGAGGACAATATAACTAGACAGTGTCTTATCTGGAACCCACTAGATAGGACACACACTGAGAAAATCTGAGGACAATATAACTAGACACTGTCTTATCTGGAACCCACTAGATAAGACATACACTGAGAAAATCTGAGGACAATATAACTAGACACTGTCTTGTCTGGAACCCACAAGGAAAATGAAATAGCGGGAGACCTAAAAGACACGGAAATGAGAATTACAATCAGAGATGAATAATATTGGGAGGACATGGCGGGAGCTGTAGGAGCAAGGAAATGATTGGACGGCTTGGCGTGGTAAGGTTGAAGGCCCATGTCCCAATGGTGGATAAAGGGGTGGAGAAGAAGAAACTTAAACAACAACATAAAATGGCACAAATAACAATAAATCACAATTTTAAAGATATAATAGTATTTTGTAAAAATGTACAATAAAAATAATAGTTAGAATGGAGGTCAGCATTACCGAATGGATAAGAACACTCGTTAAACACCCGGAGAGCTGATACCAAGGTAGCGGGTTCAATCCCATACATCGGTCAGTTGACTAAAATGTTGACTTCTCGTCCTTGACTTTGGGACGTAAATTACAAGTACCTCAGAAGTCGGAGTGGGTTCGCCTGATGGTGAGTGACACGGGTAATAGGGAAAGCTAATCCCCTCGCAAAAATTAGTCCAGTACACTAGAAGTAGTTGCACGTGTATAGACCAGGCTTGATTTCACAGTCTGGAATGAAGAGAAGTGCGGTTCGTTTACAAGTCTACGAGAAATAACCCTCCTCAGAATGATAAACAAAAATAACAGGAGTGTAGAAACAGAGACATGATGCAGGTCTTTTCTAAACTGCAATGGCAAAGTTATTCTCGTGTTACTACCAGTGAACGGGAACTGGGGCAACTGGCAAGCCTGGTCAGCCTGCTCGGCCACGTGTGGTACAGGTTTCAGGAACCGAAGGCGAGCCTGTGATAGTCCGAGCCCCGGCCCGTGTGGCCGTCCGTGTGTGGGCAGCGAGTCCCAGAATGACGCCTGCGACTCTGGGCAGAGTTGTTGTGGTGAGTACACTTACTAACAATCAGTCAATCAATATGCCAATCAATCAGTAAATCATGTTTTCATTTAATCATTCAATCATTCAAACAGTAAGTCATTTATTCATTCAATAAGCCTTTCAGTCAATCTATTAACAGCCCAGTCAATCATTTTCGTATTCATTTAATCATTCAGTCATTCAATTAATCAGCAGTCACTCATTCATTAATTCAATAAGCCATTCAGTATACCAATTATCATTCAGTGAGTAAAAAAGTCAGAAATTCATTCATTCATTCATTCATTCATTCATTCATTCATTATGCCATTCAATTAATCATTCAATAAGTCAATAATATATTCATTTAATCACTCAGTTATTAAAATAATAGTTGTTTTTTTTCGTTCAGTAAGAAATTCGATCAATCAATTATAAAAAAATCATTCATTGAATAAGTCAATCAATCATGTGTTCATTTAATCAAGTCAATCAAGTAATCATTCGATAAGTCAGTCAATTAACCATTAGTTAATTCATTCATTAAGTAATTCAATAAATCAGTTAATTATTCAATCAATCAATCAACCAATCAATCAATCATGTATTCATTTAATTATTTAGCCATGCAAACAATCCATCATTCATACAATAAGACATTCAGTTAACCAATTAATAATTCAACAAGTCAACCAATCAAACAGCCAGTTAATCACAGTTGCCTACGACAGCTGGTGACGTTACAATAAGTCATGTACTACACTTGGACATGGAAGCCAGTTAAGTCAGTTTCGACAATTTTCCACCAGTCTTCTTCAAGCACCTCTTTTCCCTGGTTACTGGGTTGGAGTCTGTATATAGCATGTAGTAAGCACGACCAATCCAGGCCTAGTGCCAACCAGTCCGCGCGTGCTGTTCCGAATCATGACCTGTCGCTTAAAAGTCTATAGGGTCGACTTCATTGCACCGGGTTTTATCCCACATGGCTCGGTCTCTTTCCGCAGCGCGGAAAGCGTCGCACAAAGCACGAACTCCGTAGCTCTAGCGATGACCCACAGGAGTCTCCGAAAAAATAAACTCATGAACCGAAGGACGCGGCCTGGAATCGAACCCACAACCTTCGGAGCCCGAGTCAAACGGCTTGACCACTTCGCCACGAAGCCTCCCGAATCATGACCTGCTTACATATTAATTAGCCTGGCCGTATAAATTAAGTTCCAGTACCGGTCTGTGGCTAAGGTGTAGAGAACGCGTTTCACAATCCTGTATGCTGGGTTTCACATTAGCTGCAGGCGATTTGGAAGAAGACTGTCTTGTGATGCTTTTAACAGCGGTATGAGCGTCGGTTGTTTAGTGTTTTCTGGATAATTTGTGTGTGTGTTGGATTTGTTTACAGTGGATGGAAATTGGGCTCCTTGGGAAAGTTGGGCTCCGTGCTCGGTAACTTGTGGGCGTGGTCAGACAAGCAGAAGGAGGCGGTGCAGCAGGCCTGCGCCTAACTACTGTGGCAAGCAGTGTGTCGGTGACAGGGAGGAGCTGAGGTCTTGTCAACCTGATGGGGATTGCTGTGGTAAGTGAGAGTGGAACGGATGAAGAGTGGGGATGAAGATGCTCAAATGTGTGGCAAGCAGTGTGTCGGTGACAGGGAGGAGCTGAGGTCTTGTCAACCTGATGTGGATTGCTGTGGTAAGTGAGAGTGGAACGGATGAAGAGTGGGGATGAAGATGCTCAAATGTGTGGCAAGCAGTGTGTCGGTGACAGGGAGGAGCTGAGGTCTTGTCAACCTGATGTGGATTGCTGTGGTAAGTGAGAGTGGAACGGATGAAGAGTGGGGATGAAGATGCTCAACTTCTCTAGCAAGCCGTGTGTCTATGAGTGGATGTTGAAGTTTGTGTGCGGTGTAGAGTGTTGTAAGTGAGGGCGGAACGGATGAAGAGTGGGGGAAGAAGATGCTAACTTGTGTGGCGTGCCATAAGTCTGTCAAAGAGTGGATGTTATAGTTTGCGATGCAAATATATAGCGTTGTAACTGAGGGTGGAATGGATGAGGAGTGTGGGTTGAAGATGCTTAATGTCTGTGTCTATCAAAGAGTGAATATTAGAGTTTGTGATGCGGATATAGTGTTGTAACTGAGGGTGGAATGGATGTGGAGTTGGGGTTGAAGATGCTCAACTTCTGTGGCAAGTCGCGAGTCGGTCAAAGAGTGGATGTTGGAGTTTATGATGCGGATATAGAGTGTGGTAAGTGAGGGTGAAATGGATGAAGAGTGGGGATGAAGATGCACAAATTGTGTGGCAAGTTGTGTGTCGGTCAAAGAGTGGATGTTGGAGTTTATGATGCGGATATAGAGTGTGGTAAGTGAGGGTGGAATGGATGAAGAGTTGGGATGAAGATGTTCAATTTGTGTGGCAAGTTGTGTGTCAGTCAAAGAGAACGGACGAACAAAGGTTTAAAAATTGGGCACACATTCTGCCCTTCTCATCTCTCTGCTCTCATAAATTATCTCATTCATACATCACTTATGAAGCTAATCTTAGACAACTACAATATCAGAAACAATATAAATTAACACGCATGGAAAATGTGCAATAATCAATAACTAAATTGAGACATGGTGATTATATGTAGCTAAAGTTATGTAAAGTACCATAGTTTGGGGAATGTTTATTATACTTAGTTGTCTTTTGAGATAATAATAATAATAATAATAATAATAATAATAATAAATTTTGTTCGTGCTTTCTTTTCTAACTGATGCAGTGCCGAGGAATAATATATAGCCAAATGGGACTTCCCATTTATACAGAAGGACGATACATTGCCATACTAGGGACGCCATGTTATTTGTTTTGTTTCATGGTATCTTCCGCAATTTCAATGCTCAGTGAAGGGAAATTTGTACGAGGGGAAGTCAATAAGTAAGTCACAAATGGCTGTAGAAAAATAAATAAATATAACAACTTGAAAGCAGTTTATTTTTAAACATACATTGACCCTTTATTTCTCAACATAATTTCCACCAACATTGATGCACTTATCCCATCGTTTTAGCAGTCCTCCCAAACCGGCTTCACAGAACTGCGTGCTCTGTTTTCCAAACCACGTTTTCACTTCACATTCAACTTCGGCGTCATTCGCGAAATGTCTCCCGCGAAAGTGGGTTTTCAATGGACCAAAAAGGTGGAAATACCCAGGGGCTAAGTCGGGGCTGTAAGGTGGATGTTCCAGAACTTCCCACCTTAGTTGGTTAATTTTCTCATGAGTTAATCGAGCCGTATGTGGTCTGGTATTGTCATGAAGAAGCAACACTCCCCTAGTCAGCAGTCCTGGAAATTTAAATCGATCAAGCATTATGCTGTATGCTGAACCATGTGAGCACCCTATTGCAGATGCTACAGAGTCTATCGTTACTCACCTGTCACCTCTAATCATCTCCTCTGTGTGTGTATGGGTGGGGTGTGTGTGAGTGGAGGATGTGTGGTTAAGGGATGTGTAGCTAAGGGATGTATGATTGGGGGATGGGTGGGTGGAGGATGTGTGGGTGGGGGGTGTGTGGTTAAGGGATGTGTGGCTAAGGGATGTGTGATTGTGGGATCGGTGGGTGGAGGATGTGTGGGTGGGTGAGTGTGTGTAGGTTGGGGGTGGGGATGTATGTGTGTGTATGGGCGTGGGATGTGTGGGTGGATGGGGGAAGATTGTGTGGGTGGAGGATTGTGAAAGTGGGGGATATGTGGGTGGATGCTAGTTTTATGTGCGTGTAGGTGCGTGATGTGTGGGTTGGCGGGGATATGTGTGTGTGTAGGTGGGGATGTGTGGTTGAGGGATGTGTGTTTGACTGGGTGGTTGAGGGTCTGTGCGTGTGTGGTGGAGGATATGTGGGTGGGTGAGTGTTGATGGTTTACCGGATGAGTAGAGGATGTGTGTGTGTGTGGGTGGGGAGATGTGTGTAGGTTAGGGATTTTTGGGTTAGTGATGGGTGGGAAGGTGCATGTATATGTGCCTAGGGGTGTGTGTGTGGGTGGGTGGGAGGGAGATGTGTGTTGGGTGGGAGATGTGTGTGTGTGTTTGGGGAGATGTGTGTAGGTGGGGGATGTTTTTGGGTGTGGGATGTGTGTGGGGGATGGGTGGCACGTGTGCCTGGCGTGTGTGTGTGGTTGGCTGGGGGATGTGTGAGTGGATAGGGGATGGGTGAATGGTTGGGGTATGTGTCTCATAGCATGGTAATATGCATTGTTTATGTTTACAATATTCATTTGATATAAAATTTTTTTTTCCTATGTGAATATATTATGCATTATTGATGAACGAAAGATGAATGATTGGAAGGGCCGAATGTAAGACGGGCCTGCGTGCCCAATTTGATACCCTTTAAAAATACAGTCCGTCTGTCCGTCCGTTCGTTCGTTCGTTCCTCCTCCCGCTGCACGGATGCTTCTGTTGTAATCTCAACAGGACGGCCAGGTCGGATTTCACCAACAATTTTAGAGCGCCCTTGAGAAAATTTTTCTACCCAGCTATGCACCGCTTTACTTGACAAACATTTGTCAGCATAAACAGGAAGTATGTCCTTATGAATGTCCTTTGCAGTGTGAGATATTTCCAGCCACCGCACGGTCGCCAACACTCAGATATCTGACCATTTCGGTACACCATACACCCGCATCGCTCAGCAGCCGATACAGAAAGAATAAAAATTATGCGGGCGATTCAACCAAATGAGCGATTGGCTAAAGCCGGGCCACAGAGCCAGCCAGACCCCTCTAGGCACAATTGGGAGGAAGTGAGAGTGATTCCTAGCTTAACATTCAAGATGATGACCAGCATGGTGTGGTGAAACAAAGCAAAGCAGTGTTCTAGTTTCCTCGGGCAGGCTCAGCTTTCAATGTGTGGTGAATCAATCCTTACAGTTAAGATGGGCGGTGTAACTGGAAGCCTACGGTTATGAAGATGCGGACTTGGTTGCTGAGGGCAGTAAAGTAGTATATCATGTCCATCTTTTGCCAGCCCAAATTTCAGCCCATTTCCTTGCATCATCCACCACCCCCATCCTTCAAAGATCTAACCCATGTAACCCATGAACCCAGTGAGAATCTCAGATGTTAGATCCTGACAGAAGAACTTGAATATATCTCACTCACATTGGCGATGACCCTCTGATAGAAAACTGGTTCCAGGGAAGAATTAGAATCCTATACACACTGAAGTACCCACCGGCAGATATTAGCTGCACCGGAGACATACATATCCTTTGGTAGTTATTTGATGATGCATAATTATACTTTAATGTATTTTGGATGAGTCACATGTTTGTTTTTTCCACAATTATGTATTCACATCAGTTGGTATTCCTTGTAAACCTGACAATGTTTTTTTTCCAGAGATATGTCAAATGTGAATAATATATTTTGTTGTCATACTTTTGATTTATTACACTTCATGTTACCAGACCATTTGTTGATTGATTCTTACAGATAATATTCTAATATTCTGTGATGTCACTGTATGTCCTGTTTATACTGTGAATGTTCTGTCATGATATTGCTGGTCTAGTCTATCACATACTTGTGTAAGTGTATACATCAGAGATGATAATACTATTTGAGACCGCATGAGGGCGGGCACCCGCACACTAGCACCTTTTCCCCAGTTATAGAAAAGGGCATCAATTTTTGAGATAGTGGCAACAGTCCGTGGTCTCCACACCTTCCCAGAAAGCCTAAACATATATCTATATTTTACATTAATTCGTGTAGATACGACCACTCCTTAGTATCTTCACGTGGGGGAACGAGCCATAAAATTAGCTTCTAGAAGGTAATCTTGATAGAGGATAGAAACCCATCCCCTTGGGTATACCATGATAACATTCCTCATATACTTAATTAGTTTCCTCTTAAGTGGGTGTTACATTCTAAACGATGAACCCCTAATAAATAAACCTCACATGCAGGCAGTCCTTTTGCCCTCAAAAAGGCACAACAGCACGTTGCAGTGTCAGGATCTTGCGGTAGCAAGACTCTGGCTCGTTGGCTGACAAGTGAGATAACAAATATTGTCACTTAATAATTCAATGTGACACAATGCAAACACTTTATTTGCGCATCGCGCGTTTCACAAGTAATGCATATCTCGCGCAATCACAATTCATCATTCCAATCAATGCATGCAATCAATCAATACATCAATACATCAATACACTTACACTCTTACAGGTTAGCTCTCAAATCACTCTCAAACATATAATTCAAAGCACACCGCATTCAAACGTCTGTCCTCTACGCTCTCCCAAGGCCTGTCTCTTCAGCCGTTCAGCATTCGCGTCAGTCGAGGTGGAGTCCCCTTGCGTGCTACACACATTGCACGCTGTCTCCTGAAGGCTTAGCGTCGCTCAGACTTGAGTCTGGCTGGACTTCTCAGGCGCCGTCGAAGACGCCGCGTTGTAGCTAGCGTGTTTAACACTGCTCAGCGTTGAGTATGGCTGCAATTGTCTGGCGTTGGTACAGACGACGCGTTGCAACCTATGGGTGAGAATCTGACATGCTCCCACCTTTCTTTCCATGAAAGGGGATCCTTTCATGTTCCTTATACACCTTTATTATTTTCTCTGTCAGAATCGAACCATGTAAGTCGTCTGACGTGACTCTTTGGTTCATATTCACATATACAGGTAATGGTAAGTTATATCTGCACGATCACCAATATCGCCTTAATGCAACACACATCAAGTACACTCATTTGAATGGATAGACGCCTCAGCTGTCATATGACACAGCAAGTCCGGTAAGTTACAGCACACACGCCCTTATCTCACAACCACTAAAAAAAATTCAAAAGAACAGGTCAAACTGCGAACATCTCCCTATAAGATGTTCCAACCTCAGACCCCCAACCTCACTTAGTCGGAGAGTCTAACGAAGGTCTACAGCTTTGGTAACTCTCTCCATGTACAACTGACGTCATCCTGACGTGTCAACCATTAGGCCACATGATGATAGTTTTAACACATATTACACATTACACACATTTTTGATTATGTTCCTTGGTTGTAATACAAAGGTTCGGGACGGTAATTTTACCATGCTTTCAAAACAATAAATTACATTTATAAATTCATTTCTTAGTGTCATAATTTGATACTTCTTGACAAAAGTGAACACAATTTTACTGTTGTGAACAAGTAAATCAAGTTACGATGCTGAGATTACATATATAAAAAAATCCTCATACACAATTCCGTATATGGAAATATTAGACTCACAAAATTTGTGTAAAAGGTCAATGTTTTGTGAGTATTTTCGTATAGTCTGCTATCTTTCAAATTAATATTCATACACACCGGAAATACACAGCTGTCGTTTTAAGTTGACAATACCACACAGTCGTTTCGTTTGGATGTTACATAAATAAACGGAGTAACCAGTTCTTGACAACAGCTGTTGGATGGTTTCTTCGGTGTCGATTACAGTGTTCTTCTGGGATACGGCTGTCACGGTCTCTCTTCATACTGGTTACCGTGGGCCAATCTGTGGTGTAGGTACGCAGGATATTCGCAGTTGTTCAAGCACAGTAAGTTCTTGGATCCTGTAGTACTGTTTTGTGCCCATCGTCGTACATGTTTAGTACATATTTAAAATGACATACACATTCTATCATATATCTCACAACTATTCGATACATTCATTCGCATAATGATATAATATATTTACACTGGGAGATTAAATCCCTATCACATACATTTGCACAGCGTTCCTGAAATACTTTCAACTTTGGCTGTGGTGCTGAGCACTTACACTTTGCAGTTTATACAATCTCTGCATTGTGCTCAGGTGGTATATGGCTATTGGTTGAGTTGTATGGGCATCTCGAAAGAAGGTCGGCCAGTGAATTCTGTGAGCCACTTATGTGCTTCACTTCGAAGCTAAAGTCCTGCAAAAGAAGTGACCATCTTGCCACTCTGTGGTTACTAGGCGAGCCTCGAGTGATAATAGTCAAAGGGCTATTGTTTGTCTCAACGATAAAATGTTTTCGTAATAGGAATCTTGACAGTTTTTGAACTGAGAATACTAAAGCAAGGGCTTCAAGTTCCGGCGTGCTGTAATTCCGTTCTGTAGCTTTCAGCTTACGGCTGACGTAATAAACAGGGTACAATATCTGATCGTGTTCCTGAAGTAGTACCCCTCCAATCGCTACGGAGCTCGCATCACATCTTAGCCTGAAAATAGTGTTAAGATCAGGTAATTTGAGAATAGGTTCACTAGAAAAATAAGATAATACTTTAGAGAATGCAGGTCGTAGGCATTCGCTATTCACAATAACTTTAGGTTCTTTCTTTGTTAGTAAATTAGTGAAACATTCGGTCAATTCAGCAAAATGAGGAATGAATTGTCTGTAGTAATTTAGTAGACCTAAGACACTTCGCAACTCTTTCTGAGTTGTCGGAAGCGACAATTTTAGAATTCTAGACATGATGTTATTGTCAGTCGACATAAAACCATTTGAGATTTTGTAGCCCAAAAATGATATTTATTGATAGGCTATCTCGACTTTAGATGGTTTCACTGTTAGTCCATGTTGTCTGATTCTGTCGAATGTCTGCTGTAATGCTGTTATGTGGTCTGTCATGTTCTTTGTATGTATGCAAATGTCGTCCATGTACCAGATTATGTTAGCAATGTCTGTCAAAAGGAGTCTTGTCATTCTTACAAAGGTTGCCGGAGAATTAAGTAAACCGAATGGCAATCTGCACCATTCATATAGTCCTCAAGGCATGGCAAACGCTGTCAGATGTCTGCTGGCAGGGTGTACTGGTATTTGCCAATAACCTTTTGTCATGTCAAGTTTCGTGAAGTACCGTGAGTGTGTCAGTTCTGTCAGTATGTCTTCACAGTTGCTCATTGGCTTCAAATCCAACTGTGTAATGCCGTTGAGCTTCCGATAGTCCACACAGAGTCTTATAGTATTGTCCTTTTTCTTCACAATGACAATGGGAGAACAAATATGTGATTGTGATCGTCGGATGATGTTGTTCTTTTCTAAGTCAATAATTTCCTGATGAAGTTTGTCCTCGTAATGTATGGGGATGGAATACGGTCTGCATTTTATGGGTGCGTCAGATGTCACAATAATATGATGATGCACTAAGTCTGTCTGTCCTGGATTGTCAGAAAAAATAGTACTGTAGTCTTGTAACAATCGTCTGCAACTGTCGGTCTGTGTCAGGTTAGGATTGACCTTTATGTCATGCAGGTTGGCTGTAGGGTCAAGTGATGGTGTCGGTATTTCGTCAGTATCGTCGTCATCTGTTTGGTCCACCATTGTCGTGCTTGCTGTAGTCTCTACTTGGTCCTCGTCCCTGTTGTAATATGGTTTAAGCATGTTTATGTGGAATATCTTGTGTTTCTCCCTAACTGCAATTTCGTAATCTACAGTCGAAATTTGTCGTAACACTTTGAACGGTCCTTGCCATGAGTCCGTCAGTAACTGTCTGTCACTTGGCAATAGGAGAAGAACGTCCTGTCCTGGCGTCAATGTTATCGTCCTGTTTCCTTTGTTAGCGTACTGTCGGTAGATGGCACCTGATTGTTTCAGTGCCTCTTTGGCTAACACACAAGATTTAATTATCCTATCATGCAATGCTGTTACATGTTCATACGACGAAATGGGTTTATGTATAGTTTCACTTTCAACCAACATGGAATGGTACATCGATAATGGGCTGCGTGGTTTGGCACCGTATACAATTTCAAAAGGTGAGAACCCAGTGCTGGAATGGGGCACTTCCCTGTATGCACACACAATAGCATATGTTTATTTAGAGGAAGCGCTTTCGGCGAAATTTTGTTCCTCTCGATGTTATGTGGTTAAGAGGATCAATTCGATCTACAGAGATCTTTTTGAAATGTCTGCTTGGTACATTTGTGATTTTCAGTTCAGCTTGTGGGTGTTTCCCCTTTTTCCCAAGCTTTTGCCATCTTAATTTAAAATATTTCTGCAATGATCGATCGGCTTTACGGGCGGTTATAAACTTCTCCCTGGTTGTTTCGGGAGATGTTACAACTGGGCTTACCATTTGTAAAGCCTCTGTCTGATCGAGTCGATCTTGCATTTTAGCAGCAGATCTGATTACTGCATTTGTAATATCAAAGTTATCAGTCACATCACAAGTAGGTGTTACATTCAGACTACTACATTCTTGTGCTGCCGTTACAGAATTGGCATACATGCACACATTTACAGGTGGTAATACATCATGAGTAATGATTGAAGATGATGGTGACATGGTATTATCAATGTTACATGTGACAGTGGATGTAATACTGTCATGTGGCATATCATTTACCTCAGGAAGGGTACCAATTATAATATCACAACACGGGTTGGTCAGTGCTGCACATTTTACCTTTCCTGTAAGAAATGGTGTCTCTATATATGCCCATGCAAGAGGGTATTTCTCGATGTTACCTGAGAAAGTTCTGCATGTAACATGTTTACCAGTATATTCTGATGGTGAGATAAAGTCCCTCTTTAAACCAATGAGGGTACTCCCGCTGTCCCGTAAGACAGTGGCAGCTTTACCATTAACATACCCATGGTGGATGTTTAATTTACCTTGGGAGTTCATTCTTAACTTGGTCTCCTCATTGATAACTGGTATGGAATGGATGCTTGTTAAACTGTCATCCTCATGAAAACCCTTACTGATGGTACATTTATCCAGGTGAAGCACATCACAGGACTGTTCTACATTTACACAATGCATTTTAACACTTTCCTCCTCTGAGGAAGAGCTCTCAACCATGGCTGCATTAGCCTTACTAGTCATTTGCTTGCCTTTACAAGAGTGGCGCAAATGGCCATAAGCTTTACAAAGGAAGCATTTTGTTAGGCGTTTGTAGCTCTTTCTCTCCTTATCTTGCTTGTTCAAGTACTTCTGCAAGTAAGTGAGGTACCCTGGGTGTTTGTCACACATATCATTCTCCTTGTGTGGAAACTGGCAATATCTGCACTGATACATTTTCTTAGCAGATTGCTTATAGGGTTTCTGTTTACTGTTGGGTACAGAATTTGATTTGTCGTCTGTAGCTGCTGTTACAACGTCTGTGCTAGTCAATGTACTAGTGAAACAGTCCTTGTTGGCTGAAAAATAGCCTGACCCACGTTTTTCAATTTGTTGTACACTGTCACATTGATTTTCTATTAGAAATTTAGAAAATGGTGGTGGAAGAGATGTCATAATTTTATCTCTTAAAATAAGATCTTTCAATTTGTCAAAATTTTCATTCACTTTGGCTGCTGACAGCCATCTATTAAAAGTATTCTGTACCACTAAGATGTAATCAGAGAACGTTTGTGATGGTTTAGATGACAATTTACTAAACTGTTCTCTGTAGCCTGCTTCGTCTAACCCAAAATGAATCATAATTTTAGATTTAATATAATCATAATCCTTCCTCAGATTATTAGGAATGGCCTCTATCACTTTCAGAGGTTCCCCGGAAAGACTTCTTATATATATATAACGTACCAATCACTCTTTGGGATGTCATAGTGTTCCATTGTGTATTCAAAATTCGCTGTATAGGCTGCTATACAGTCGTCTTTAGTGAACTTTGTCACGATCCCTTTGTACTTTTTGTATACGTTTTCTGTGCATACTCTGTCTGGTTTTCTCGTATTCTTCTGTATTGATGTTTCCACTTCCAGAATTTCATGCTCATCGCGTTTACTACGAAGATTACTTTGAAGCTCTTCTTTCTTGCTCTGAGCTAGAGATTCAGCTTGTTTTCTTTCTTCCTGTCTAAATTTCAAAGCACTATCTAACTCCATAATTTCGGCCTGTAGCTTTTCCAGTTTCAAAGCACTCTCGGCAGTTCTCTTTTCATGTTGAATACATTCTGCATACTTTCTCTCACTCCAGTTATTCAATTCTTCACCAGATAAATTCAGCTTTAAACCCATTTCAATGAAATCATTCAAACTAGACATGATGAAATACGTCTGGTGAAATGTACACACACAAAGTTAATTATGATGTTAGTAATTCAACTTCAAAGCTTTGTACAATATTTACTAGTACAGCTTATGCCTCGACCTGCCTATCAAAGTATTAAGAAGAAAAATTTATACTCAAGTGTTTCTTGAAACTTGCGTCGGACAATGGCTGTTCGTTACTGCCCGGAAACACAATGGATCTTACTTCAGGTCGGCAAAATTTGGAATTTACAATCAACAGAGACAGATGACACAAAAACCTGTTGTTTTTGGAACGAAATAAATTAGGACTAATACAAAGTGTGGTGTATGCGATGTTACCTAAGTTTTGAAGGTTTGTATGTAGTCAAGTATTTTTGTTAGTCGATCTGTCGTCTTTTCACCACAATCAACCACTCACTTAACAACCTTTTTGAGCTTTCCGCTTACACTCACTACCGTTCACATCTATTTCACAATAAATTTCAAGATGGATGCCATTTCGTTCGCACTTATTTAACACAGCACTTTTCTTATTTAATTGCTCAAATCCACTGAGGACGAGTCATCCACGTTCGCACTTGTCATGATCTTGCGGTAGCAAGACTCTGGCTCGTTGGCTGACAAGTGAGATAACAAATATTGTCACTTAATAACTCAATGTGACACAATGCAAACACTTTATTTGCGCATCGCGCGTTTCACAATTAATGCATATCTCGCGCAATCACAATTCATCTTTCCAATCAATGCATGCAATCAATCAATACATCAATACATCAATACACTTACACTCTTACAGGTTAACTCTCGAATCACGCTCAAACATATAATTCAAAGCACACCGCATTCAAACGTCTGTCCTCTACGCTCTCCCAAGGCCTGTCTCCTCAGCCGTTCAGCATTCGCGTCAGTCGGGGTGGAGTCCCCTTGCGTGCTACACACATTGCACGCTGTCTCCTGAAGGCTTAGCGTCGCTCAGACTTGAGTCTGGCTGGACTTCTCAGGCGCCGTCGAAGACGCCGCGTTGTAGCTAGCGTGTTTAACACTGCTCAGCGTTGAGTATGGCTGCAATTGTCTGGCGTTGGTACAGACGACGCGTTGCAACCTATGGGTGAGAATCTGACATACAGTCGCCATTTTGTTTATGCGCTGCACATGCACATAAGATACTTAGCGCAACCTGACGAACGGGAATATAAAGTTCGATGTTGCTGTCACCTAATGACACCTATAGAAAACACCAACTACATATACCTGCCGTCCCACAGAACTTGTGACTTACTTATTGACTCTCCCTTGTATTATCATGCTCGTTAATTTGATTGTATACCATTTTGGTCCAAACCTTTTTTTGTATGACACACTGAATCAGTTTAGGGGGCATACAGTATGTACTGAGATAATGTTCAAATAGATTGCGATTGTATGCTTAGAAATTGGTGGTCGCTTTGATTTCTTGAGAGGATATTTACTCCAGAGAGGATCTTAACGCTAGAGAGGATGTTAGCGCTTGTTGAGCTCTACTTGATAGTCAATGTATGGATCACCAAACAATGAGAAATAGATTGTGAGCTTTATTAGAACACGATTACAAGACACAAAATGGATGTTGCGGCTAAAGCCTTCGTCAGCAGAGAACAAACAAACACAAACCGACACAACTACATGAAAAACATTACATGCGAATACAACGGTTATTAATGTTTCCTTGTTGTGGCCGGATACGTCTTAAACGATCAACGCCTTTGATGACTATCAGTGGATCTTGTGCGGATATAGAGCGTTATAGACACGGAGGATGGGACTGATTAAAAGCGGGGGAAGAGAATGCAGTACGGCTGACACAGATAAAACCGGACAATAGTACAGTTAGACAAGTCCTGATCAACTGGGCAGTTATTTGAGGCCACTGAGAATCTGGGTCAAGCGAAATGGGTACCAGGAAAATTCTTGGGAAGTAAAAGCAGTCGGTGTGACAATGAGTATGTCACCCACCTAGCGCTTGTCGGTGTGACAATGAGTATGTCACCCACCTAGCGCTTGTTGGTGTGACAATGAGTATGTCACCCACCTAGCGCTTGTTGGTGTGACAATGAGTATGTCACCCACATAGCGTCTGTTAGTGTGACAATGAGTATGTCACCCACATAGCGTCTGTTGGTGTGACAATGAGTATGTCACCCACCTAGCGCCTGTTGGTGTATGAACGGACGGGTCTGGAACTACCTCCACCTAAAGGCGTGTAAAGGACTGTTGTAAATCACTGGAGAAAATGGACAAGTGCAGAATATCACAGGAGAACATGGACAGGTGTAGAATATCACTGGAGAACATGGACAAGTGTAGAATGTCACTGGAGAAAATGGGCAACTGTAGACTATCACTCGAGAAAATAGGCAACTGGAGAATATCACTGGAGACAATTGACAATTGTAGAATATCACTTGAGAAAATGGACAAGTGTAGAATGTCACTGGAGAACATGGACAGGTGTAGAATATCACTGGGGAACATGGACATGTGTAGAATAATACTGAAGAACATGGACAGGTGTAGAATATCACTGGAGAACATGGACAGGTGTAGAATATCACTGGAGAATATGGACAGGTGTAGAATAACACTGGAGAACATGGACAGTTGTAGAATATCACTGGAGAACATGGACATGTGTAGAATAATACTGAAGAACATGGACAAGTGTAGAATAACACTGGAGAACATGGACAGGTGTAGAATAACACTGGAGAATATGGACAGGTGTAGAATAACACTGGAGAACATGGACAAGTGTAGAATATCACCGGAGAACATGGACAGGTGTAGAATAACACTGTAAAAAATGGGCAACTGTAGACTATCACTCGAGAAAATAGGCAACTGGAGAATATCACTGGAGACAATTGACAATTGTAGAATGTCACTTGAGAAAATGGACAAGTGTAGAATGTCACTGGAGAAAATGGACAAGTGTAGAATGTCACTGGAGAAAATGGACAAGTGTAGAATATCACTGGAGAAAATGGACAGGTGAAGAATATCACTGGAGAAAATGAACAGGTGTAGAATATCACTGGAGAAAATGGACAGGTGTAGAATATCACTTGAGAAAATGGACAGGTGAAGAATATCACTGGAGAAAATGGACAAGTGTAGAATGTCACTGGAGAACATGGACACGTAGAGAATGTCACTGGAGAACATGGACACGTGTATAATGTCACTGGAGAACATGGACACGTGTAGAATGTCACTGGAGAACATGGACACGTGTAGAATGTCACTGGAGAACATGGACACGTGGAGAATATAACGGTCATTTACCTTTACTTACCACATATACCAAATGGGAGCCCAGGTAGGTTTGCCCAGGTTGAGCAGAGGTTTGCCCAGGTAGAGCAGAGGTTTGCCCAGGTAGAGCAGAGGTTTGCCCAGGTAGAGCAGAGGTTTGCCCAGGTAGAGCAGATATTTGCCCAGGTGGAGCAGAGGTTTGCCCAGGTAGAGCAGATTCTTGCCCAGGTGGAGCAGAGGTTTGCCCAGGAAGAGCAGAGGTTTACCCAGGAAGAGCAGAGGTTTGCCCAGGTAGAGCAGAGGTTTGCCCAGGTAGAGCCGAGGTTTGCCCAGGTAGAGCCGAGGTTTGCCCAGGTAGAGTAGAGGTTTGTCCAGGTAAAGCCAGGGTTTGCACGTCTTCCTGACGGCCCGATGGTCGTGTGTTAGAATCGATTTCTAGGCGTGTATTATTCTCCATGGACTTAGTCTCCTATTTTAACCAAGCCTAAAATATTTTAAAAATTCAAAATATGTGTGTTGTTATGTTATACATTTATAGTTCGTTTGTCGTTATTTTATTAATTTATGGCTGTCATTATGTTAAACATTTACGTCTGTCATGATATTATAAATTTTTAATCCATGTGTCATTATGTTTTATGTTATTATATCTGTCATTATATTATAAATCCACATATATTATGTATGACATTATATGATAAATTAACGTATATTATAATATCATTATATTATAAATTCACATATATTATGTATGTCATTATGCTATCAAACAATAATAATCTCCCTGGGATGACGACTGTTTACAGTGGATGGAAACTGGGCAACCTGGTCTAGATGGTCGACGTGTTCATCCACGTGTGGGGACGGCAGACGAACCAGGACTCGATCCTGCAGCAACCCTCCACCCTCCAGCTGTGGCAGGGGATGTCCGGGAGACCTACAGCAGACAGAACTGTGTTCAAATCCCGGGCTATCAGGTTGGTGGATAATTCTTAAATACATTGGAGAAAATAGAGAACTGAAGAATATCGCTGGAGAAAATAGAGAACTACTGACAATCATTGTAGAAAGTAGAGTACAATTTACAATCATTGGAGAAAATAGAGAACTACTGATAATCATTGGAGAAAATAGAGAAATACTGACAATCATTGGAGAAAATTGATAACTGAAGAATATCACTAGAGAAAATGGGAAACTAATTACAATTACTGAAGAAATAGAGAATTATAATCACTGGAGAAAATAGAGAACTGCTGACAATCATTTGAGAAAATAAAGAATTACTCACGATCATTATAGAAAAAATAGAACTGCTTACAATAATTAGAGAAAATATAGGACTACCGACAATCATTAAAAAAATGGAGAACTACTCATAACCATTATAGAAAATAGAGAACTACTTACAACCATTGTAGAAAATCGTGAACTAGTTACAATCATTGGAGAAAGTAGAGAACTACTCTCAATCATTATAGAAAATAGAGAACTAGTTACAATGATTATAGAAAATAGACAAGTAGTTACAATCATTGGGATAAGTTGAGAACAACTTACAATCATTATAGAAAATAGACGACTAGTTACAATCATTTGAAAAAGTAGAGAACTACTCACAATCAGCATATAAAATAGAGAACTAGTTACAATCATTGGAAAAGTAGAGAACTACTCACAATCATTGTAGAAAATAGAGAATTACTCACATTCGGAAAATTTGCATTAAAAAAGAAAATGCAACGTATAATTAGAAAAACAAGAAGTAATAAGTGTCAGTTTTATAAGAACACAGTCACACCACAAAAAGTAAATGTTACGGCAAGAAATCTTCATCAGCAAGCATAAAATAACAACACAATGAAATAAATAACACTAAATAATTATATTCAGGTAAAATTGTATTATATAAAGTTATCAATCAATCAATCAATCATGTGTCATGCCGGAAAGCGTGGGCGGTCATGACTCGCCATTTCACTCGATCACCAGGGTCGTGGATCATCTCAGTGTTCCTGTCTCGTCCATGCCATGTGGCCAATCCATCCAGGTATTTTCCTCTCGGTCTTCCTCTTGGTCTGTTCCCTTCGATCTTGCCAGTTGTCACCAAGTTCTCCAATCCATTTCTTCTCATAACATGTCCAAAAAAATTTTGACTGTCTACGTCTAATTTCTCTAATCAGTTTACGATGTTCATTTGTCTCCTGTAGTACTTGGTCATTGTTTTTTTGTGTCTGTCCATGGTATTCTTTGCATTTTCCTCAGAAACCACATTTCTGCAGCCATCAGATGTTTTTCAGCTTGACTACTCATTGTCCAAGTTTCACATCCATACAAAAGAACAGGCTCTATGTATCCCCTCAACACTCTTTTTCTCGTTTCAATTGACATCTTTTTATTGGTCAGAATGTTTTTCATCTTGCTAAAGGCTACTTTCACAATGGCGATTCTTGTTCTAATCTCTTCAAGGCATCTCCCATTAGATGTTATGACTGTTCCAAGATAATTGTACCGATTCACTTGTTGAAGAATATTTCCATTTACTTGTATATTACATTGTGGCACTTCTTTCTTCCTAGTGACGACCATAACCTGATCCTTTTTACAATTTAATTCTAACCCCAGTTGCTCACTGTGTGCAACAACCGCATCTACTAATTGTTGCAGATCCTGCGCATTGTCTGCAATTAATACTGTATCATCTGCATATCTAATGTTATTGATGTTTCGTCCTCCAATGCTGATTCCTTTTATATCCTCTACATTTCTGAAAATATTTTCACTGTATAGGGAAAAAAGATCTGCAGACATCACACATCCCTGCCTAACACCTCTCTTAATTGGCTGATACTGTCCCACTTCATTATCAATCCTTATTGCAGCTTGTTGTTTCCAATATATGTTTTTTATAAGTCTAATGTCTTTCCCATCAATTTGTAGATCTGCAAGCATATCCACCATGTTGACATGTCTAACTCTATCAAAAGCCTTTGTATAGTCAATAAAGCAAATATGTATATCCTTGTTTACTTCTATAGCACGTTCAATAACTGTTCGCAGCATATACACAGCATTTACTGTACCCTTTCCTTCTACAAACCCACATTGTTCTTCCCCTATTTAAGGTTGTATCTTCTTCCTCACTCGTTGCATGATAATTCTTAGCAAAATCTTTGTGATGTGACTCATTATACTAATTGTTCTACGTTGATCACATTCCAAGGTTCCTGATTTCTTTGGGATTGTAATAAATACAGAGTTACATAATTCAGGAGGTATATCTCCAGTATCATATAATGTGTTCAGCAGTCTGGTGACTTGCTCTAGTCCAAATTCTTCTAAAGCTTTAATCATTTCTGTTGTGATGTTATCTGCACCGGGGGCCTTGCCAGCTATCATATGCTTAAGAACATTTCGAACCTCCATCTCCAATGAACCTGGACAATGACAGAAAAAGAGAAAAGAAAAATCACAACAACAGAAATGAGGTTCCTGAGAAGAATACTCAACGTATCAAGAAGAGATAAGATCAGAAATGAAGAAATCAGGACTAAAGTGGGGGTTAAAGCTGCTCTAGATTTTATTAGAAAGCAGCAAGTCAAATGGTTTGGCCATGCAAGTAGGCTACCAGTCAACAGCATGCCACAACAGGCAATGACGTACAGACCAGATGGAAACAGAGGAAGAGGCCGACCACGTAAACGCTGGACGGAGGGAATAACAGAATCCATGGGAATGTCGATATACGAAGCCCATAACCGGGCACTCTCACGAAGTTTATACTTCACCTCGACACCGCAAGGTACAAGAGGAACATGATTAGATTGAGATTGAGATCTCCAAAATTGGCGGTCTGTCATTATTAAATCTAATATCATACTGTTCGTATCTGTTATAATCATAAAGTTGTTTCACATAATCTGTCCATACATGTAGAATCTGGTCTTTTTCTATTATGATTTTGCCATCTTTAGTTTTTAGACACCCTGTTGATGTACTTGTTCTTTTATTAGTAAGTTCCTGATAATGGCTAGAGTGACGACAGATCAATCAATCAATCAGGTGCCATCTCCACACTGAAGGTTGGATGCAGTGGATCTCCAACACAGTCTATTTCTCGCTCTGACTGTAAATTCTGTCAGATTGTTGTTCGCCCATCTCTTGATGTTATCTTCCCAGTTGTATCGCTGTCTATCTCTTGCTCGCTGGACAGACTTAATTGACTCTCTCAAAGGATTAGACGGAGAGGAGTAAGAGATAAACGGGGCAGGTTGTTTGCAAACTGTGATCATCATCATTAAGTGCCTAGCCTTAATTCCTCGGGTTCAAGACCCCTCTAATCTACACAACAATGTACTATAGGCAGTGGATGACAGATGACAGTACACTTATACACGATGACAATGACAAAAACATGTTATGGAACACGTCCTTGTCAGTGGAAGTTAATTTAAATGCTAGAAAGAGAGAAGTCGTGGTGATATCAAAGAAACACGCCAATTCAATTAAATTCAACTTTATTTTGTGACCCTTTTAAAATAAAGTTGAATTGAGTTGATGTGTTTCTTTGATATCACCACGACTTCTTTCTTTCTAGCATTTACATTAATTTCCACTGACAAGGACGTATTCCATAACATGTTTTTGTCATGTGAAAAACTACAGTTGTTGCTTGTCCTATTCTGTTGTTCACTTGATGACTAATGGCAGCGGACCAAGTCCTACAAGGAACAAATGAAAACTGTACACTGATTGGAGAAATTAGATGTAGACAGTCACAATTTTTTAGGACACGTTATAAGAAGAAATACATTGGAGAACTTGGTTACAACTTGCAAGATTGAGGGGAAAAGAACCAGGGGAAGGCAGAGAAGTAAATATACGGATGGCTTGACCACATGGCCTTGCCGGGATAAACAAACAAACAAACTTTATTTTCAAAGGGTAACAAATTGGGCACGCAGGCCTGTCGTTCATTCGGCCCTTCCAATCACTCATCTTTCGTTCATCAATAGTGCATGATACATTCACATAGGAAAAAAATTGTCAAATGAATGTTGTAAACATAAACAATGCATATTACCATGTTACGAGACACATCCCTCACCCACACATACTCCCACCCAGACACACACCCTCAGGTAACATAATTCACCCACACATCCACCATCCACACAACCTCCACCCACACACATCCTTCCACCTACCCACATCTCCCCACCCACACACACATCCTCTACCCATCCTATAACCAACACATTCTCACCCACCTACATATCCTCCACTACCCACCCACAAACCCCCAACCACCCAGCCAGACACACATCCCCCAACCACACATACCCCTCCCACCCACACACACATCCCCCACCAGGAACAGGACAGGAACACAGATCTTACCTCGCGACTCTAGTGATTGCATGAGATGGCGAAGCATGACATCTCACGCTTATCGGCATGGCACGTGATGATGATGATTCTGTTGTTTATTTCTATAATGTATCTTCCATCTGATGTTATCCATGTACCTCTGTTTTTTTGTTTTGTTTTTTGTTTGCATATCCTTTTTATTGGACATCGCTGTCAACACCAGCATTTTACTGCTCTTGTTGATTTCTTGACAATTTTACGTTCAGTAGTTTGGCAAAACGGCTTGCGAACACGGTTCGTGAACCGGATACCAGGCGTTCGAAACTCAGCTGCGACCCATTTGTGCAGCAGACCGTGTCGCGTTGTGTTACAACGTGCTGGTATGGGAGCCGGTCGTTCAGAAAGCAATGGCAAACTATTGAACGTAACACTTGCCTAGTACATCAACAGCAGCTGAAAAATGCTGGTGTTGACTGCAACGTCCTGTAAGGGATTCGCAACAAATTTATTATTATTAGTTAGCCATTGCTTTCTGAACGTCCTACTCCCATACCAATTCATTAAAACCCAGTGCAACGCGGTCTAATGCCAAATCGCACGCAGCTGTGTTTCGAACTCGGGTAAGCGGGATTACGAACCATGTCCATAACCCCTTCGCCACGGAGAGCATCACCCATGTACCTAGATGTCAGAATTTATGCACTTCCCCTAAAGTAATATCTACCATCTCATCGGGTCCGGACACTGTAAGGATTGACATATTGATAGCTCTTTCATGATTCGGTGGGTGGTGGTGCATGGCCGTTCTTAGTTGGTGGAGCGTGTGTCTGGTTAATTCCGATAACGAACGGGACTCTAGCCTATTAAATAGCTCGCCGGTCCCTCGATGCACCGGCGCAACTTCTTAGAGAGACGAGTTTCTTTTAGCCACACGAGATTGAGCGGTAACAGTTCAGTGATGCCCTTAGATGTCCGGAGCCGCACGCGCGCTACACTGAAGGAATCGGCGCGGATGCCTCCCTAGCCCGAAAGGGTTGGGAAACCTGTTGAATGCCCATGCCTTCCTTTGAGAGGGTTGACCGTGTTGTGATGTCTTGGCTGTTCTAACTTGACCATCTTAGATGTTTACGACACCACAACAATGAGAGTCGAATGTCCCTCGAAACTTCCTGGAAGGCTAACCTGGTCAACAAACGCCCTCAGAAGTCGGATGTGCCGGCCTAAGGGTGCACATCAATTTGGGACAACGCAATTACTTCTGGAAAAAAACCCACTCCGGATGAACTCAGAAGAAGAAGAAGGAGATATCTATCATCTACTGCCTATAGTACCTTGCGGTGTATAATTTTTTTATTTGTGTGTGTGTGTGTGTGGGGGGGGGGGGGGGGGTCTTGAGGCTGAGGATTTAAATCCGCCTGGCTAGTACACTCGCCTCGAACTGTGCAGGTTAGGGTTTTCTTATTCCCCCCCCCCCCGATGAAAAAAAAATCATCCACACCTTACCGGTGATTCGAACCTCTCGATGGCATTCTTGCCACTCGGCCAAATAACATTTACTTTCATTATACATTTAGGCACAATCTGTTTCTTTGATAAAATATCAGGTCTTAGTTAGATATGACTGAGCTACCGTAGACGGTACTACCTGCTTCTGTTAGCGCCGAATGTTGGGCAACACTTACCACACCCGACACCCCAAATTGTGCCAACGACTTCGGGCGGAGGAGCACAAGTGGGAGGGTATAAGCCTTATCCTAGTGCGAGGAAATGCAATCTAAAGACTAAATGTCATGACAGAGCAGACCAGGCCCTAAGCCTTGGTTGGCAACTGGTCTAGGATCGAAGCTTTGACAGCATCTGCAGCTTGTCTTGTTCCAGATGTATTGGTGTTACCTTTCCTCTGGAGTGAACTAGGCAGGCCGAGAGAGAGAGAGAGAGAGAGATCATGCTGTATGGGCAACACATGGCCTCTAAATTCAGCCCAGGTTTGTTTTGTGTTATGGAGAGGTATAACTCCATTTTACAAACTATCGTCTGTCAAGACGGCAAGGTGCCAGTCAGTCAGTTTCTTTGATATCACAATGAATTCTATCTTCATGTTACTCAAGCTAAGGCCCATTTGTTTAAACTGTGATAGCAAAGTTATTCCCATGTTACTACCAGTGAACGGGAACTGGGGCAGTTGGCAAGCCTGGTCAGCCTGCTCGGCCACGTGTGGTACAGGTTTCAGGAATCGAAGGCGGGCCTGTGATAGTCCGAGCCCCGGCCCGTGTGGCCGTCCGTGTGTGGGCAGCGAGTCTCAGACTGACGCCTGCGACTCTGGGCAGAGTTGTTGTGGTGAGTACAGTTCAAAACCTTCTATCCTCACAATCTTCATTGTTGTCATCATCGTGATCTTCATCTCTGTTGTCATAATCATAATCATCATAATTGTTGTCATAATCTTAATCATCATCAATGTTGTTATTATAGAAAAAACAAGTGTATTGCATATCCTTTACATGACAACGTAGTCAACACCAGCATTGTTTGACTGTTTGTGATATGTTAGCAAGTTTGCGTTCAGTAGTTTGCCATTTCTTTCTGAACGATGTAATAATAAACACCATCGTCATCGTCATCATCGTCATCTTCGTTGTCGTATCAGCCGTTAGCATTGCCATTATGGTTTCGTCGCCCTGCTACTGAGTGAGTGCGTGGCGCGACGCTGTGAGCTGTGAATTTGGTGTGAAATGCTTTTAAATATGCCCGAGTTTGTGGAGCGTGAACTGCATGTACAGAGCAATGGCGGCTGGCTATGTCCCAGAATTGACCGGTTTTTGTGCCTTATGCAGAAATGTGTGGCTGTGGTCTTCTGGTTGATTGCCGCTTCCTTTGATGATGAACTGTGTTTCGTGGAGGACTGTTGTTTTGGCATTCTGAAGATTGCATTATGTACAGTGAAATGCTTTTTACATCTGTCCGAGGTGTTGTGGCGTGAACTGCAAGCTCGGAAAATGGCGTAGCTGGATAGGAAACATCTAGAAACGGAACAACAATATCTATAAATATGTGCATGCATGGCGGCTTGTGACGCAAAAGTGACCGGTTTTTTTGTTGCCTTTTTTTCTAATGACTGCCGTTTCCATCGATGATGAACTGTATTTTTTGTAGAGGACTTTTGTGTTGGCATTCTGGCAACGGCATTGTGTACAGTTAAATGTTTTTTTTACATCTGTTCGAGGTTGTTTTGTTGCGTGAACTTCATTTCGGATAAAAAATGGCGTGGCTGGCTTGAAAACATCTAGAAACGGAACAACAACATCTAGAAATATAGAGACTTTGTAGGCTAACATCTTGTTGGGATAATGACTGCCGCTTCCATCAAAGATCAACTGCATGTTTCGTAGAGGACTTTTGTGTTGGCATTCTGTTGACGACATTATGTACAGTGAAAGTTTTTACATCTGTCCGAGGTTGTTTTGTTGCGTGAACTGCATTTCGGAGATATAATGGCGCGGCTGGCTAGAAAACATCTAGAAATGGAACACCAACATCTAGAAACATCGAGACTTTGTAGGTGAACATCTGGTCGGGAAAGTGACTGCCACTTCCATCTAGGATGAATGTTGCGTGGAGGACTTTTGTGGTAATATTCTGGTGGCGGCATTATGCGCAGTGTGTCTGAGCTGGCTGTTGTTTGTCGAGACTCCTGTTTTTTCCACTTTTCACATGAGGCAGTGAGGAACATTTTATGGGATATTCACTGGCACAGGAACGGAGCATAATGGGGACGACCCGTTGCTGTGATGTTGGAACCGCGACTGAACTGAACAGAACTGTTAACATTGTCATCGCCCATATCATTATGGTTATCATCACTAGTGCGATCATCTTTGCCGCTGTCGCTATTATTATCGTTATTGTCCATACTATCATGATGGTAATGATGATGATCATCATCATTATACTCATAACAATCGTTATCATCGTCGTCGACCATACCATCATCGTTATCATTATTACCATCATCATTATTGTCGTCGCTGTTATTATCGTATGCGCCCATATCATGATATGAGATAAAGATGATCATCGTTGTCGCCGTGGCTGTTTATATCGTCATTATTATCACAATCGCTGTTATTATCGCTGTTATTATCATTATCGTCGTTGTTATCAATATCAGCTAAATCATCATCATTATATTTACGTACCATTTTCGCAATTAAGGTCGACCCTTAAAAAAGTCTTAAAAGTCGAGAAGATCGACTTCATTGCACTGGGTGTTATCCCATATGGCTCGATCTCATTCCGCAGCGTGGTCACATCAAGGGAAGTAAAAATTGATGTCCAGGAAACATCAAGGGAAGTAAAAATAGATGGCCAGGAAATGTCAATGGAGATAAAGACAACCAGCGTGAGATAGATCACATCACACATCGAGTGTCGAGTCTATAAAAGTATGGTTCATAATTGAAGACACATGTATTGTCTGGCTCACATAGCAGTAGAAGAAGGAAATGGAGACTGGTGGAATCACTAGGCAACATTACAGTTGAAAGCAATAGTTACCTACTTGGATTCGAACCTATCACCTCCAACTGACAACAACTCCTCGCTGTAGGAGCACTGTACTTTGACGCATGACCAACTAGACACCTAAGAAACAGGTGTCGTCATTAGCCAGGTCTTTCATCCACATGAATCCACAACCATGGAATATGGACATAATTCGTATATAACCATTGAAATAGCACCATACATCTCAGAATTGTATATACAACCAACATAGGTCAAATAACAAACACATCAGACCGCAGTGTTGTGTTCAGAATATTAACGAACATTTAAAGAAGAGAAATGATTGGTCGGTTCCAATGTTGTACACGTATTACACATAAATATCAATTGGGAAACCCTTTAAGGACCGATACGCCTTAAGGCAGGTAAATAGGCTCTTCAGTTATAATTATATCAGCATTAATATACAGTTAATATATCAGCATTAATGTACAGTGAACTGAGATAGTATCAGATTACCCATTCATTGTTACTGATATTATTAAATCCTCGCCAGTTGATGGAAACTGGGGTCTATGGCAGGCGTGGTCCGCATGTTCCGCGACGTGCGACATTGGCTCCAAGCAAAGGTACCGGTCATGTGACAACCCGCCGGCCAATTACTGTGGCACAAAATGCAAAGGGGAGGAGCTACAGATGACCACTTGCGTGACTGGTGTTTCCTGCAAGAAATGCGGTAAGAGTGCACTTATTTGTGTCATGTGGTCCTCATGTATAAGTTGGTTAGTTGTATGACCTTCACAGAACGTCGCAATCAACCCCTGAATTATTTGACTGTTTCTTATTTTTTTTGTTTTGTTTTAGACAAACGTTTTACTTTGAGTAGTTTACCAGTCTCCCCATGTAAACGATGTTTTGTTTATGTTGCATATCCCTTACAGAACGTTGCAGTCAATGCCAGCATTTTCAGCTGCTGTTGATGTACTAGGCAAGATTACGCTCAGTAGTTTGCCATTGCTTTCTGAGCGACCGACTCACATACCCCCAGAAGGTACCAGCGCGGCGCGAACCGCTGCCGATTCTCGCGCAGCTGCGTTACTCACGAGAATATACGGGATTACGGAGAAAGACGTTAAACCCTACGCCAAGGATTGACATAGTGAATAACAGAGTCCACGGGAACCTCGATACATAAAGCCCATAAACGGGCACTCTCCCGCTATTTGTGCTTCACCTCGACACCGCAAGGTACAAGTGGAACAAGATGAGATAAGTTTACCTATGCTTTCAGAACGACCGACGCTCATACCATAATTAAAAATCAAGGCAGAGCGGCTTGCTTCCAGATTGCGTGCAGCTGATTTCGAATGCGGTATGCCAGATTGTGAAACGCGTATAATACGCCTAAGTCACAAATGCCGGCAATGTATACGTATTCAAATGAACTCCTGTACATGTTATGGCCCAGAGGCAGAGGCAGACCAAGAGAAATGATGCTGGATGAACTGAGACGGTGGCATGGAGGAATACCATCGGCAGAGTTGATCCAGAACACCAAAGGCCGAGATGTGTGGAGACATAAACGCCTACGCCAGCTGGCGAATGAAAGTCCAGTGTGGTGATGCATGCCTGTCAGCCCATCAAGAGTGTGAGTGGAGTGGGGGAGTATCAATATGGCCTGACTTCTGTGCATAAGTGCAGCAAGTGGTGCATGAATGGTTACACAAGCGACCAAGAGAACTTTTTCTACACGAATCAAAACACTTTATCGGAACTGGAGGACTTGCATTGAACGTAGTGGTGATGACATCTTACTTTTTCATGATATATTCACCTCCACACCCCCCCCCCCCAAAAAAAAAGAAAAGATTAATTAAGAAATTAATTTGAATCCCCCTTGTACAATCGTCTGAAGCCGTCCGGCATTATTTCCTTCCACATGTCCGGCCTCTTCTACCGCCAATCCTTCCCGTCGTCTGATAACTTTAGTGTTTTTTTTTTTTTAGTTTAGTCGACGGATCAACATCACGGCATACGGGTGTAACCAATAAGTGCTCCGTTCTACTCCTAACTCAAGCCTGAGTCCGGAGAATCTCAGCTCAGTGCACGAACTCCGTAGCACCGGCGAGGATCCTGAAATACTTTGGGTACATTTTTAACTCAAAATTTTGCCCAGGCAGCGCCGTTGGGCTATTCTTTTTCGATTTCCAACTGCCAAGGAATTTTTTTATGTGCACAACAATAAACACGGGTGTCCGATCTCACTACCCAGAGACCAGGAAACTTTTTTTTTTACTAGAAGTCCACGTGAAAAAATTCCGGCCTCACCGGGGCTTGAACCCGGGACCTCCAGCACTCGAGGCGGACACCATACCCCGAGACCACTCAGCCCCCGATAACTTTAAAGATCTAAATCACATTTGACCGTTTATGTGGACTTGCAGAAGTCAAAGAGTGGACACGCTGGTCACCATGGAGCAGGTGCAGTGCATCTTGTGGCAATGCAGTCCGAAGCAGATCAAGATCGTGTGCTGTTGTGCAAGTTGGGGATGATTGCGATGCTGAATGTCCAGGAAGGAGCCAGGAAGAGACGCAGTGTGTGGGGTTGTCTGATTGTCCTGGTGAGTACATTTAGACACGTTTTGACATATTTTGGGTTGTATAAGTCGGGCATGATTGCTATTCTGAATGTCCAGGAAGGAGCCAGGAAGAGACGCAGTGTGTGGGGTTGCCAGATTGTCCTGGTGAGTACACTTAGACACGTTTTGATACATTTGGGTTGGACCAGAAGGCAATGACTTGAGCATCTTTGAGGAGGTCTAGACTGACTAATATATGGCTCGTTTTCTTTCTTCTGCAAGCAGGATATATACAGGGTCTTTTGAAGCTGGTTTATCATAAGTTCCTCAAAATATTCATCTTCTCTGGTCCTTTGCTAATACAGAAATTATCAGTGTTGTTTTCTGTGTTATGATCTGGCGATCCTCACGCTGTACGGGCAACACATGCTCTCTGCAATTAAGCCCACGCTTTTTTTATGGAGAGGTATAACTCCATCCCTGGTCCCTGCCATGGATTGTAGTTATACCTTTTTTTTCAGCACAGTGTTGCAAACTATAGTCTGTCAAGACGACCAGGTGAAAGTAAGACAAGATTATATCTTTGAACTAAACATCTCTTGTCACAACTAAACACAACTATTTTGCAGTTGATGGCAGCTGGGGTTCCTGGCAAACCTGGTCCCAGTGCTCGGTGACCTGTGGACGAGGTGTGCGGGAGAGGAGAAGACGCTGCGACAGCCCTCCAGCCGATGAGAACGGTCAGCAATGTCCTGGGCGGGACAATGAACGACAGTCTTGCGAGAATTCACCGTGTCCAATTTGTGGTATGTTTATTGGTGTTGTGTATGTTGATAATTTGACTGATGTAGCATTTGCCGAAGAATGCTGACAGTTAATTGGACAGCCAGAATGAGCAATCTGGATGTTTTAAGGGAAGCTGAGTCGCAAAGACAACTTATCACAAAGGCTAGAAAGAGGCAGTCGTCGTTTTTTGGCTACGTTATGAGAAGACAAAAACTGGAATATGTTGTGACAACCGGAAAGATTTGCGGAAAGAGAGATAGAGGAAGACAGCGTGAGAAGATTCTCCACAGTCTTGTGTCATGGCACAGAAGGGATTCAACACACGAATTTATTCATGACATTAGAGATCGTAATTTGTGGAGAGGCATGATCGCTCACGCCAGCCGGCAAGGCACTGGGAGATTATGATAAGTATTTGGTTTATTTCTTAATGTATAGATTGGTGAATTGTTGGTGCTTTTCTTAATGTACAGATTGGTGAATTGTTGGTGTATTTTTTAATGTATAGATTGGTGAATTGTTGGTGCATTTCTTAATGTATACATTTGTGAATTGTTGATGTATTTCTTAATGTATTTAGTGTTGTATTTGTTGGTGTACTTATTAATGTATTGAATGATGTATTTGCTGAAGTATGTAATAATATATTGATGGATCTTTCAAGACATCGAATTTCAGAGCATGTAGCGTATCCACTATATACGCAGCCGCATGAAGGAGGGCGTTGTCGTGCAGCAATAATATTCTTTTTGAGAGAAGTCCTCGGTATATCGATCGTATATTCTTTCTGCCTGGTTATATTCTCTCCTTTGACTCATACAACTATCTCCATACTGAACCACCATTCTTCCGTAGATGTCACAAGTTTTCATACCTTATTACCATTTAAAAATAACTGCTCGATACTCACTATCTCTACATGGTGTGTTGCTTAAGGGTCAGCTTGTGTCCTGAAATAAGTTTTCCATTGTACTATGATATGCACTTTATAATAAAACTAGCTGACCCGGCCCGGCTTCGCCCAGGCCCTGGCGGGAATCTATCTATCTATCTGTCTGCTTGTCTGTCTGTCTGTCTGACCCGGCCCGGCTTCACCCAGTCCCTGGTGGGGAGCATCTCATTTAATTCATATACGTAGTCATATAAGCTCCCGTTCCCGACTATCTGTCTGTCTGTCTGTCTGTCTGTCTGTCTGTCTGTCTGTCTGTCTGTCTGTCTGTCTCTCTGTCTGAGCGGCCCGGCTTCACCCAGTCCCTGGTGGGGAGCATCTCATTTAATTCATATAAGTAGTCATATAAGCTCCCGTTCCCGACTATCTGTCTGTCTGTCTGACTATCTATCTGACCCGGCCCGGCTTCGCCCAGCTCCTGGCAGGGAGCGTCTCATTAAATTCACACAGTAACTTAACAGAATGTCCTTCCACACACCATCCATTATTTTTAATGAAAACTGTTTCTAATCACCTACATGACTGTAGATAACTTCTTTAAGCATAAAAAGATGAGTTACAATGTTATGCATTATGCATTATTTTTATGAAAACTTTGAAAATGCCTTAAAGATTATATCATTATTTATTATAACTCATATGCCTGAAAATAACTATAGACAAAGAGTTTATAAATCTTTGAAAGCGATGCAACAATATGACTATAAAGTATATAGAAATGTTATTAAAAGTTATGCCCCTTGAAACAACTTTTCTAGAGTTAAGTCCCCTTGCTATATATAAATATATAATGAAAAATGAAATATTAAATTTTAGTCAGTAAGTAGCCGAAAAAAAACTAAAAAAACTATGACAGTAAGTTGCACAGGAAAGAAAGGAAAACGTGTAGAAAATTTCATCTCAATCGGATGGACCGTTCGCGAACGCATAAAGGACGGACGGAAATACATACATTGTGTTTTTTATATATATATAGATGTTTGTTACCTATTGACTTCTGTTATACACACACACACACACACACACACACACACACACACACACACACACACACACACACACACACACTAGCTGACCCGGCTCGGCTTCGCCCAGTCCCTGGCGGGGAGCGTCTCATTAAATTCATATAAGTAGTCATTATACATTCAAATACATTTCTCTAAGCGTACAGAGTACGCGTTCGGCCCCTGGGCCCTCGCAATTATTTTATTGGGTGCAGTTAGAAAATTTCACTTAATGCTAGGATTATTTGTTTTTAAATGTATAATTTTCAAGTTATCGCCGAACACCAAATTTTATGTCTTATGTAGTGCTCTTTGATAAACAATATATTTTGTTTTTCTGTCTGGTGCTTACACGAATAAATCCGAAGGTTTTTCAACTCGTGAGCAGGCCACTTATAGCTGTCCGTGTGTGAAGCACGGATTTTCCAAATTTAGTCCACACACTTATAATGATTGTCCGTGTGCTTTGTTGATCGTCATGGCAAATGCAACTCGCACCGGAAACTGCAGGCGTTTGAATTCGAATGGCATGTCTGTTGGAATCATTGGGATGCGAGGCAACAGTACATATTCTCCTTTAAATTTCCCATTCAAAATTGTAGCTTCGATGATATTGTTCATCATCTTTTTGACTACAAGCCTGGTACCTTTGCAAAGTCCAGGTGCATTAGGCACACCCGGCTAATATATTATATATAATAATATTATATTAATAAATATTATATTACGACCCGGCCCGGCTTCGCCCAGACGCTGGCGGGGAGCATCTTATTTAATTCATATTCGGCCCCTGCTCCCGTTCCCGTTCCCAAGAAAGACGACCCGACCCGGCTTCGCCCAGTCCCTAGTGGGGAGCGTCCCATTTAATTCATATTCGGCCCCTGCTCCCGTTCCTGTTCCAAAAAAAAAAAAAAGACGACCCGGCTCTGCTTCGCCCAGATCCTGGCGGGGAGCGTCTCATTTAATTCATATTCGGCCCCTGCTCCCGTTCCCGTTCCCAAAAAGACGACCCGGCACGGCTTCGCCCAATCCCTAGTGGGGAGCGTCCCATTTAACTCATATTAGTCATATAAGCTCCCGTTCCCGTTCCCGTTCCCGGAAATATGGCGAACAGATTGGAAGAGAACAATCTTCATCCCAATAACTAAATAGGGCAATCTGAAACTACTGAACGTAAACTTACCAAGATATCACGAAAACCCAATAAATGCTGGGATGACTGTATAGATGTCGAAGAGAAATAAAAAGATGAGTTAGAAAATTTTCACGTATTTAAAATAGATGCATTATTTTTATGAAAACTTTCAAAATGCCTTAAAGGTTTTATCATTATATATTATAACGCATATGCCTGTAGATAACTGCAGAGAAAAGGTCCACCTATTTGACAAATATGCAACAATTACTTTAATTACATATATAGCAATGCTATTAAAAATTATGTCACTTGATATAACTTTTCTTAAGTTAAGTCCCCTCGCTATATATAAATTATAATGTAATTACAAAATTAAATTTTATTACGTAAATAACTGTTTGTAAACTAACAAACTATGCCAGTTGGCAGCACGGGAATGAGAAGAACACGTGTAGAAAATTTCATCTCAATCGGATGGACCGTTCGCGAACGCATAAATAACATACACACAGACAGGCATACATTGTCTTTTCTCCATGTCACAGCCTTAGTCCATGCAACATAATTTCTCTTGGTCTGCCTCTACCCTTTCCGCCCACTAATCTTTCCAGTTGACGCGCTGTTTCCAATGCCTTTCTTCTCATCACATGACCAAAGAATGATGTTCGTTTCTTTCCGATTCCTGTGTATAATGTTCTATTATATTTGTCCCCAGTTGATGGGAACTGGGGTACATGGGGGCCTTGGGCTGCCTGTTCTGTGACATGTGGCAGGGGTACCAGAGAGAGGAGAAGGTCATGTGACAGTCCCCCAGCCAATGAATGTGGCCAGCAGTGTTTAGGCAGAGAATTTGAAATTAATGCTTGTGAAACGGGGACAGATTGTGTTAGCTGCGGTAAGTTTGTATTATGTCATCTGTGATTGGTTGTTTGAATCTGTTCTTACATGAGGTATGATCGGTAACCAACCAACCAACCAACCAACCAACCAACTAACTAACTAACTAACTAACTAACTAACTAACTAACTAACTAACTAACTAACTAACTAACTAACTAACTAACTAACTAACTAACTAACTAACTAACTATCTAACTGACTGAATGACTGATCGACTGACTGACTAACTAACTTACTTACTGACTGACTGACTGACTAAACAACTAACTAACTAACTAACTAACTAACTAACTAACTAACTAACTAACTAACTAACTAACTAACTAACTGACTGACTGACTGACTGATTGCCTGACTAACTGACTGACTAGCTGGCTAGCTAACTAAGTAACTAACTAGCTAATTAATCAACTAACTGATTGACTGACTGACTGATTGATTGACTGACTGACTATACGAAAAGAATGGTCATATCGTCTTCCATCTATCCAGATATCCAACCACTATTCCTTCGGCAGCCATTGACAAATTCCCTTGTTTTCTCGCTTAATCTTTCACTCATTCTTTCCCTCATTTCTTCACTGGTCTAATCATTCCCTCATTCATTTATTCATTCACTGACTTCTTTTCTTACACATTCACTCTCACACTTACTAACTTCCTACCTTGCCCACTCATTGACTCGTTAATTCACTTCCTCCATGTTAAGCTCACTCCATTCCTTTCTCTTCTTCCCACACTTAAATATTCACCAACTGATTCTCTCACACACCCTCCTTCCGTTACTCACACACTATGTCCCTCCTCCACTTACCCCCTCTCTGACTAACGTTCCACATTACTCACCCCTCACTCCTTTCCATCCACAATCACTCACTTACGAAGTCAGCTACCAGGAAAATTTGCTTGTTAGCAGACATATAGTTAACACAGACAAGGTCGTTCCGTATACTGTATTCGAGAAACAATAATCGATTGATCAAATGCAACGAGGCATTATCAGTTAGACGACTCCAGCCAGTCCTATACAAAAAGAAAGACATTGGTTTGAATCTGAGATTAAAAAAAAAAATATCCTATTTACAAGACATTGCAGTCAACACCTGCATTTTTCAGCTGCTGTTGATGTCTTGGCAAGTTTTACGTTCAGTAGTTTGCCATTGTTTTCTGAACGACCGGCTCACATACCTGACCGTAATAAACCAACGCGACGCGATCCGTTGCCGAATCTCGCGCAGTTGTGCTTCGTACGTGGGTATACGGGATTACGAACAGTGTTCTTATCTCCTTCACCAGGAAGGCCGGCGAATCTGAGATTGCCGTTGGGATAATATGCTCTAGATGCAAATAATATCAGTGGCTATGCGTTTTAAGTATTTCAGTCAAAGTATATTTCATTTATTCACTTCATATGAAATATAACACTGCAACATGCACCCGCTGATATGCAGCGAAATATACTTGACAAGGATTCGTGCAATGTATTGTTTAATGTTGTCGTTTCTCAGTTGATGGGAACTGGGGTACATGGGAGCCATGGGCCCCCTGTTCTGTGACATGTGACAGGGGAACCAGAGAGAGGAGAAGGTCATGTGACAGTCCCCCAGCCAATGAATGTGGCCAGAAGTGTTTGGGACGAGAATTTGAGACCAATGTTTGTGATACAGGGACAGATTGTGTTCGTTGCGGTAAGATTGTGTTATGTTATCTGTGATTGGTTGTTTGTGTGTATGTTTACATGAGTTGTGATTGGCTATGGACAGGTTTTGTTAGGTGACTTTTGAATAGGGTAATTTGTAAATGGATGTAGGAAGGGGTTAATTAAATATATTTATAGGCATTCGTCAACATAGTTGAAAAAATGAGGCTGAACAGTGTTGGTGCCAGGGCACATCCTTGTTTCACTCCATTGGTGACAGGAAAGGGCTCAGACAGTTCACCATTTTCCTGTACTCTTGCCTGCATGCCATCATGAAATAGCCGCACTATTTGGACAAACTTTCGTGGACAGCCATATTTTGCCATAATCTTCCACAGTCCTTCTCTGCTGACTGTATCAAAAGCCTTGGTAAGGTCAATGAAAGTGGAGAACATTTCGCAGTTCTGTTCCTGACATTTCTCTTGCAGCGAAAATCATGTCAACAGTTCCACGTTCTTTTCTGAAGCCACACTGGCTCTCAGGAAGAAGACCTTGATCGAGATGGGCCATGAGGCGATTGAGAAGAATTCTGGCGAGTATCTTCCCTGCAATTGAAAGCAAGGAGATGCCTCGGTGGTTGTCACAGGATTGACGGTTTCCTATTCCTTTGTAAAGGTGGACTATTGACGCTTCCTTTAAATCTTGTGGCATGGTCTCATTCACCCATATGTTTGTAAAGGCTTGGTGAAGCTGCTCTGTTAGGACCGGCCCACCTGCCTTGTATATCTCTGTCGGGATGGAGTAGGACCAGGTGCCTTGCCGCTGGAGAGTTGCTGGATGGCTTTGTTTACTTCCACTATGGTTGGCAGGTCATCAAGTGTATCATTGATGGAAACTTGAGGAAGGCAGTTGATGGTTTCATCATCGAAGAAGGAAGTTGCATTTAAGATGTTGCTGAAATGCTCTGCCCAGCGCTGAAGGATGTCTTTCTTATCGGTGACCAATGTTCCCCCATCTGCACTGAGGAGGGGAGCTGTGCCTGGTGATGTAGGACCATAGACCGCTTTCAGTGAGTCGTAGAAGTTTTTCATATCATGTCTGTCAGCAAAGCCTTGAATTTCAAGAGCTTTGCTGCTCAGCCAGGAGTCCCGCATGTGCCGAAGTTTCTGCTGCACTATTCTCTGAATGTTCTTGAAGGCATCTTTTTTTTATGTTGACTTCGGGTCATTCAAATGTGCCTTGAGGAGAAGATGTTTCTCGGCCAGCAATTGGTTGATGTCTTCGGAATTTTCGTCAAACCATTCTTTATGCTTTCGGGGGGTTGGATCCAGGATTTCCATAGCAGTGTTGTAAATTATGTCCTTTAGGGCTCTACACTCTGTTTCTGTATCCTGTTTAGCTGCAGCATTGGGCTTGAGGCGGTCTTCCAGCATATTTTCAAACGACAGCTGCATTTTCTCGCTGTTTAGGCGGGTGCCATTTAGTTTTTTTTTTTTTTTCATTTTCATCCCTTGAGGACGCCGTGGTGGTTTGATGTGTATGTATTGAATGATATATTCACTTTATATGAAATATAACACTGCAATATGCACCCGATGATATGCAGCGAAATATACTTGTTTAGGATTCGTGCAATGTATTGTTTAATGTTGTCGTTCCTCAGTTGATGGGAACTGGGGTACATGGGAGCCGTGGGCCCCCTGTTCTGTGACATGTGACAGGGGAACCAGAGAGAGGAGAAGGTCATGTGACAGTCCCCCAGCCAATGAATGTGGCCAGAAGTGTTTGGGACGAGAATTTGAGACCAATGTTTGTGATACAGGGACAGATTGTGTTCGTTGCGGTAAGATTGTGTTATGTTATCTGTGATTGGTTGTTTGTGTGTATGTTTACATGAGTTGTGATTGGCTATGGTCAGGTTTTGTTAGGTGACTTTTGATTAGGGTAATTTGTAAATGGATGTAGGAAGGGGGTTAATTAAATATATTTATAGCAAGTTGTAGTTGTCTGTATTTACATTTTATTATTCATTCATTCAGTAGCATTTCCTTTGCAGAACTCCCCCCCCCCCCCCCCCCCCCACCTTTTTTAATTATATGATTTAAGATTGTTTATGATGATGATTTCTAGTTCTAACATATGGCAGCGAAAAAATAAAACCCATGAAAGCTTTGAAGATGTGGTTTTATAGAACATTGCTGAAAATTTAGTGGTCAGCCAAAATGAGCAATCTGGAGATTTTGAGGGAGGCAACATACAAAGATAAGCTATCACAAACATCAGAAAGAGACAGTCTTCATTTTTGGCCACATATATGAGAATACACAAACTGGAAATTGTTGTGACAACTGGATAAATTTGTGGAAGTAGAAATAGGGGAAGACATGACAGTCTTTTCTCGTGGCACGTAAGGGAGCCAGCACACGAAATTATATATTCCGTTGAAGATCGCAAGACGTAGAGAAATATGATAACCCACTCCAGTCGACATGACACTTGATGATGATGAATTGTTTATGGTAGGATATTGTCACATGATGTTCGGTGAGCATAAATAACGACGATTATGATTATCAGGTATCCAATGCCTCTTGCCGACCAGCAGTTTAAAGTGGCTATCAGTGATGTGTCTAATATAAGACAAGAATCATAGTATCTGATTTTTTTTTTCAAGCCAGTGTGTCTACACACCTACGTTCTGCAATCACTCACTCACTCACTCACTCACTCACTCACTCACTCACTCACTCACTCACTCACTCACTCACTCACTCACTCACTCACTCACTCACACTCACTCACTCACTCACTCACTCTCTCACTCACGCATTCACTCGCTCGTTCACTCTCTCCATTTCACCCTCATTTCATCTTCCATTCCTTCATTTCTTACTACCTTCCTTACTTACTTTTTCACCCAGTGATTTCCTCTCTTACTGGGTTATCCTTCACTCACTCACTCACTCACTCACTCACTCACTCACTCACTCACTTACTCACTCACTCACTCACTCACTCACTCACTCACTCACTCACTCACTCACTCACTCACTTACTCACGCACTCACTCACTCACTCACTCACTCACTCACTCACTCACTTACTCACGCACTCATTCACTCACTCCCCTTCTAACTCTTGCCTCCCCCATACACTAATTCTATCCCTTTCCCTCCTTCTCTCACGCACTAATTCACCCACTCAGCAACTCCCTTACTCCAACTCTCCTTCCATTACTCACTCACTATCTGCCTGAGAACTTCCCTCTATCAATCCCTCCCTCCCAACTCACCCCCTCCTTCTCTCACTCTCCATCTTCTTCTCTCCCCCACCCACTCTCCCCATCCCTCACTTACACTCAACCAATCTCCACATACCCCCACACACATATACATACACATAACATCACATAACGGCATAACATCATCACCAAGAGCCGTGCCAGCTGGTAAGAGCAATCAATCTTCCCATTCTCTATATAATGTAACGAAATGGTATTTTTATATGCCGAGGACACACAATATAAATAAACACACATGCATACATTATTAGGACCTTAGTCCACGAAAACAATATAGCCAACGAGGAGTGCAGGGGTGGATGAAAATAATGCAGTAATATAACGAAAACTAAGACAAGTATCTATACAGTACTGGGACTTAGCCGTCTTGGCAGTCGGTAGTTTGTTACACTGTGATTTAAGAGAGGCATAATAACCTCCCCATAGCACAAAGCTTGGGCTGAATTGTAGAGATCATGTGTTGCCCATGCAGTATAATTCCTCTCTCGGCCTGTCTAGTTTACTGCAGAGGAAAGGTAACACCAATACGTCTGGAACAAGACAAGCTGCAGAAGCCGCCGAATCAGAAAATCTGTGCTTTAACTGTCCGCTGTCGGAGCTTCGATCCTAGACCAGTTGCCGACTAAGGCGTAGGACCATAGTATTTAATCTTTAGGCTGCATTTCCTCGCACTGTTGTTTGTCCATCAAGAATGATGATGACCATTCATTTCATCCATTGGGGTTGAAGGTGTGGAGCCGTGGGTTCTAAGATGGCTGATAAGGCCTATTTTGGCTCGAAATGTTCTTTGACAATGTGGACAAAGAATGCTTGCCGTCTCTGGAGGAGGAATTCTTGCAGTGGTTTTTCTGTCCTGCCTTTTCTTCACAGCTCTTGCAGTCCTGGTTGCCTCACATATGACTGCACCTTTGCGCAATGATGCACGCCACGAATTTCGGTCTCTGGCTGCAGCCTCCCAGGTGTCATGATGAATTCCAAAAGCATTCAGTGAAATTTTCAGAGTGTCTTTAAAACGTTTCCTCTGGCCACCTTGGGAGCGTTTACCACAATGCAGTTCGCTGTAAAAAATTCGTTTAGGGAGCCTGTGATCTGGCATGCGAGTCAAGTGACCAGCCCAGCGAATCTGATTCTTTATCAGTAGAGTGTGAATACTGGGCATGGATGCTCTTTCTAGGACTTCAGTGTCTGGAATCTTGTCTTGCCATTTAATCTTCAGTAGCTTCCTTAGGCAGACTGCGTGGAAGTGGTTTAATTTCCTAGCGTGTCGCTGATAAACAGTCCAGGTTTCACAAGCATATAGCAGTGTGGATAATACAACTGCTTTGTAGACTTTTAGCTTTGTTTGCAGGCTTATTCCAGTTCTGTCCCATACATTCTTGTACAGTCTGCCAAAGGCTGCACTGGCCTTGGAGATTCTTGCATTCACTTCGTCATCGATTGTGGCAGCTTGTGACAGGGTGCTGCCAAGATAGGTAAATTTGTCCACAACACTTAGTCTATGATCATTCACTTTGATATTCGGCACAGTGTGATTATTTCCTGGAGCTGGCTGGTACATAACTACAGTCTTCTCCAAGTTGATATTGAGCCCAAAGTTGGCACAGGCATGTGAGAAAGCTGAAACATTATGTTGCATGTCCGCCTCTGAGTTGGCGTATAGAGCGCAATCATCAGCAAACAGGAGCTCTCTGACGGTGCCGCTGTTAATTTTGGTTTTAGCTTTCAGCCTTCTGAGATTGAATAACTTTCCATCCATACGGTAGTTGATGTCTATTCCAATGTCGTCGTTCTCGAAGGCATTCATCAACATGGCTGAAAACATGAGGCTGAACAGTGTTGGTGCCAGGACACATCCTTGCTTCACTCCATTGGTGACAGGAAAGGGTTCAGACAGCTCACAATTTTCCTGTACTCTTGCCTGCATGCCGTCATGAAATAGCCGCACTACTTGGACAAACTTTCGTGGACAGCCATATTTTGCCATAATCTTCCACAGTCCTTCTCTGCTGACTGTATCAAAAGCCTTGGTAAGGTCAATGAAAGTGGAGAACATTTCGCAGTTCTGTTCCTGACATTTCTCTTGCAGCTGCCTTGCAGCGAAAATCATGTCAACAGTTCCACGTTCTTTTCTGAAGCCACATTGACTCTCAGGAAGAAGACCTTGATCGAGATGGGCTGTGAGGCGATTGAGGAGAATTCTGGCGAGTATCTTCCCTGCAATTGAAAGCAAGGAGATACATCGGTGGTTGTCACAGGATTGGCGGTTTCCTTTACGTTTGTAAAGGTGGACTATTGACGCGTCCTTAAAATCTTGTGGCATGGTCTCCTCGTTCATCCATATGTTTGTGAAGACTTGGTGAAGCTGCTCTGTTAGGACCGGCCCACCTGCCTTGTATATCTCTGCTGGGATGGAGTCAGGACCAGGTGCCTTGCCGCTGGAGAGTTGCTGGATGGCTTTGTTTATTTCCACTATGGTTGGCAGGTCATCAAGAGTCTCATTGGTGGGAACTTGAGGAAGGCAATTGATGGTTTCATCATCGAAGAAGGAAGTTGCATTTAGGATTTTGCTGAAATGCTCTGCCCAGCGTTGGAGGATTTCTTTCTTATCGGTGACCAATGTTCCCCCGTCTGCACTGAGGAGGGGAACTATGCCTGGTGATGAAGGACCATAGACCGCTTTCAGTGAGTCGTAGAAGTTTTTCATATCGTGTCTGTCAGCAAAGCCCTGAATTTCATCAGCTTTGCTGCTCAGCCAGGAGTCCCGCATGTGCCGAAGTTTCTGCTGCACTACTCTCTGAATGTTCTTGAAAGCATCTTTTTTTGATGTTGACTTTGGGTCATTCAAATGTGCCTTGAGGAGAAGATGTTTCTCGGTCAGCAATTGGTTGATGTCTTCGGAATTTTCATCAAACCAGTCTTTATGCTTTCGGGGGGCTGGACCCAGGATTTCCATAGCAGTGTTGTAAATCGTGTCCTTTAGGGCTCTCCATTCTGTTTCTGTATCCTGTTTAGCTTCAGCATTGGGCTTGAGGCGGTCTTCCAGCATATTTTCAAACGACTGCTGCATTTTCTTGCTGTTTAGGCGGGTGACATTTAGCTTTGTTTGCATTTTCGCCCCTTGAGGGCGCCGTGGTGGCCTGATGTGGATGTTCATTTTCGAGACAATGAGACGATGGTCTGTCCAACATTCGGCACCACACATGGATTTTGTCACTCGAACGTCTTGTCTGTCACTCCTCCTGATGATGACATAGTCAATGAGGTGCCAGTGTTTCGAGCGAGGGTGCATCCACGATGTCCTATTTCTCATGGGGAGACGGAAAATTGTGTTCGTAATCAGGAGATCATGTTCGGCACATGTCTGAAGGAGGCGGAGTCCATTGCTGTTACAATTTCCGACTCCATGCTTTCCAATAATGCCACTCCAAGAGGTGGTGTCCGTGCCTACTCTGGCATTGAAATCCCCAAGGAGTATAAGTTTGTCTCCTTTGGGAACAGATGTTAATACATTGTGCAGGTCCTCATAGAACTTATTCTTGACATCATCTTCATTGGTCATAGTTGGTGCGTAGACACTCACAATGGTTGCGTGCTTCCTTCCATTCAGCAGAGGCAACTTCATGGTCATGAGCCTGTCGTTTACAGCCTTTGGAAATCCAGCTAATTTGCCGACCAGGGCCGACTTAATGGCAAATCCCACACCGGATTGGCGTCTTTCCTCGCTTTTCCTTCCACTCCAGAAAAATGTGTAGCCGGCACCAATTTCACAGATTTGGCCTTCTTCTGCAAGTCGTGTCTCGCTCAAGGCTGCAATGTCGATGTTGTACCTGCCGAGCTCTCTCCCAATCAGTGCTGTTCGTCTCTCTGGACCCGACGCGCCGTCTCTGTCAAGTCCTCGCACTAGGATAAGACTTGTAGCCTCCCAATTGCGCTCCTCCACCCGAAGCCGTTGGCACAATGTGGAGTGTCGGTTTAGTTAGCGCCACCCAACATTCGGCTCTAACAGAAAATGGGTAGTATCGTCTACTGTCATACGATAGCTCAATTATATCTGATTAAAACCTGACAAACCATCAACACAGTAAGCATCAATAAAGCACAACAGCTGTCCGGAGTTTCGATAGTCAATAATTCTGTGAAGAAATCAAAACACATAGATAACACCGTCTTTCTTTACATTTCTGCGTGTCCCCCTAATATTGCTTGTCACATCATGGTTCAGTTTGTCTCATCTCCTGATGTGAGTTAAAAACCGCATGTTTCTTTTACCGATGATTACATGATGTCCATTTACAGTGGATGGGAGCTGGGGCGCATGGCAGTCTTGGAGTCCCTGTTCTGTGACATGTGACAGGGGTACCAGAGAGAGGAGAAGGTCATGTGATAGTCCCCCAGCCAATGAATGTGGTCAGCAGTGTTTTGGCAGAGAATTTGAAACCAATGTTTGTGAAACGGGAACAGATTGTGTTCGTTGCGGTAAGGTGTTGTTACGTTGATTGTGATTGGTTGTTAAATGTATTCTTACCCGAGATATAATTGATAGTTGAAAGATTTGTTATGAGACTTATGATTGGAGTAAATTTAGATTCATGACTGGAGTAAATTTTAACTGGATATAGGAAGGAATTTATTAACTTATTTGTGATAGGTCACGTGACCTTTGTTTTCCAGCTCAGAATTTGAGATTATATTCAACTATTTGCGACTGACTACGGTAAATTGATGGTACGTGAAGTGTGACCAATTGATAGCCGTTAGTCGAGGTTCTACCTTTACAGCAGTGAGTCACCCCATAATATGCCGTTCCTGTGCCAGCGAATATCATACACAATGCTTCTAATGTCACATGTTAAACATACATGTTGAACAGACAGCAATCCCGACAAAACCAACAAGAACGCAGACGCAATCGTGCATAAGGCCGCTGCCAGAGTGCCAATACAAAAGTCCGCTGCTAGAATTTCAGTTCATCGTCGATGGAAGTAGCAGTTACTAGAAAGCCCAGCAGTTGCACACGTATTACTGCTTAAGGCAAACCAACTAGTTCACCTACAAACCACCTGCCTTTTATGTGAACATGCAGTGTTCACAACACAAACCACCGCGGACAGATGAAAAAGCATTCCACACAAAATGAACAGCTCACAGTGTCGAACCAAGCTCTCAGCTCAGTAGGAGGGCGACGGAACTATGCACTACCAGCCCAACATGAGGAAAATGCATAAGTAAACCGTAGCTAGAATCAAAAACACCCAAAGGCCTTAACGGATCTCAAGCAATTCTGTTTGTGGACTATTTTATCCCGAATCTGATTCACCATTTTAAAATGGCAATCATAAATTGTTCAAATGTTTGAAGGATGGTCATATTCTCATCACTCATCCATTCTGTCCACCCATATACCTATCTGGAGTCACTCACACACTTCTTCCTTCACTTCATCCTTCCTGGTCACACTTTCTCACTCACTCACTCACTCACTCACTCACTCACTCACTCACTGTTTTAAAACTCATGCAGTCACCCCCCCCCCCACACACACACACACACACTACTTACTTTCCTAACTCCTATGTCACCCACTCATTAACTTACTTCGTTCATAACTCAATCATTCTCTCCCTCACTCCTCCATCCTTCTTTCTCTGTCTTTACCTCACCCCAGATACTCTCCCGCTCACTCCCTCACCCGCTTGCCCACAGCTTCTCTTTCTCACCCCTCCCTCCCTCACTCAGTATTTCATTCACTCATTTCTTGACTCGCTCCCTCACTCATTCACCCACTCTCTCTCTCTCTCTCTCTCTCTCTCTCTCTCTCTCACACACACACACACACACACACACACATATACACACACACATACATACATACACACATCCCACACACGCACACACACACACACACACACACAAAGTTCAATGCAGATCGTCATCATCAAGTGCCGTGCCAAATAGACAGGGCGATCAAGTTTTTCCACAACTCGCATTCTCTATCGCTATTTATAACAACCCATGCCATGTCATATTTTTTTACCTTATTACAAAACTAATTAGAAAGAACGTGGAAGCGACATAAATGTGGCTCCTAAGACGAATGTTGTGAATTCCTTATGCTGCCAGAATAACTAAGGACGATTGCCCGAAAGAGGCTAATGAAACTAGAACATTATTCAAAAATAAGAAAGAGACAAGCTGGTTTCTTTGGTCATGTGATGAGAAGAGAGGCATCGGAGAACATCGTGATGACTGGAAAGATTGAGGGGAAGAGATGCAGAGGCCGACCAAGAGAAATAATGCTGGATGTATTGCGACAATGGCATCGAGGAATATCATCACCAGAGTTGATTCAGAGCACCAAAGACTGAGATCCGTGGAGAGACATGAGACAGCTGGAAAGGCACTTTATGATGATCATGATTACAAAACTATCCACTATCATGTCTCTGCTTTCCAACGTCTCCTCAATAATCTTACCAATTGTCAGTGTTTCCCACTTCCTGATGTGCGTACACAGCATTGGTGTTTCTTTCTGACCTTTGTTTGATGTTGTCGTTACTCAGTGGATGGAAACTGGGGCGTATGGCAACCTTGGAGTCCCTGTTCAGTGACATGTGACAGGGGCACCCGAGAGAGGAGAAGGTCATGTGACAGTCCCCCAGCCAATGAATGTGGCCAGCAGTGTTCAGGCCGGGAGTTTGAAACCAATGTTTGTGAATCGGGGACAGATTGCATTCGTTGCGGTAAGCTTTTATTATGTTGATTGTGATTAGTTGTTTGAATGTATTCGTACATGAGTTATAATTGGCTGTTGAAAGTTTTTGTTATGTTGCTTGTGATTGGTTGTTTGAATGAATCCGTACACGAGTTATGATTGGTTGTTGGCAGGTTCTGTTATGTGAAGTGGTCGCATTGGTGGAATGGTTAGAGTGTCATGCACACAATTACATAAGCGCAGTCGAACGATGGTTTGATATCGGTTCTCGACGTTCGCTACCAGAGGGGAAGACTGACCACCGATTCCTCCTACTACTCAGGATGACAAAATATGATGGTCCTAACACGTGACCGGGTCATTTTGTATGTGTGTGGCTCGTCACTGAATGGCTGAGAACGCGATTCGAAATCTCGCGATCAAAACACAGCTTTGAGAAATTTGGAAGCAGACCGCCTTGCGTTGCTTTTCATACAATGGTATTAGTGTTTCTCGTTCAGAAAGCAGTGGCAAACTACTGAACATAAACTTGCAAAGAAATCATGAAAGTTAGCTGCATATCCTATTACAGGAGGTCACTGTCAACCCCAGCATGTTTTGGCTGTTTATGATTCTTGACATAGTTTAGTAGTTTGTCATTGCTCTCTGAACCACAAACACGCATACCTTTGAATGGAAACTAACGCACGACGGTCTACTTCCAAATCGCCGGCAGCTATTTAGAAGGCGGTTTGTGGGATTACGAATTGCGCCCTATCTTCTTCGCAACAGAGCCGGCAAGAAATCACACACAGCTACAAAATACTGGGGTTGATTGCGATGCCACGTAAAGGATATACAACTAACTCGTTTAAAAAAACAAACATTAAAGTAATTTATAATATTTTTGGAAGGTGTATATTAACTTCTTTGTGACACATTGTAGTGACCTTTGTTTTCTGACTTGCAATTGTCAATACTGAAATTATAGTACACAATTTGTGATTGATTATGTTTTGATGTTGTTACGTGATGTGTGGTCATTTGATATTCAATAACGGTTCCTTTTATGTTTTTAGTTCGCTCGTTTGAACTTGAGCATTGTCAACACTGAACTGATTTTTGCGTGTGTGACAGCTTTCCCTGTTACCAGTGTCCCTCGCCATCAGGCGAACCCACTCCGACTTCTGAGGTACTTGTAATTGACGTCCCCAAGTCATGGGCGAGAAGTCGGCGTTTAGCCTAAATGACTGCCGTGTACGGAGTGATCTCCTTAACTCGCCATTAGCGCGCTTGAAATTTAAGAGCAAACGCTCCTAGTCATTTGGCCGTGATGCTGCGAATTCTAATTCTGATCTTTTCTATTGCGTTTGCTATCCTGCATGATGAAGTGACTTACAGATGTTCCTCTAATGTAAGATATATAATGTAGGACAGGTTATAATGATACACACAGGATTCAAAAACAGACGTGTCTAGTCCACAACAAGGAGACAGATGAATAACTTATATTTTTATATTATCATTTAGAGGGTTTTTATGTAGTTGTATCGGTGTGTGTTAGTGTTTTGTGTGCTGACGAAGGCTTTCACCGCAACGCCTATTTTGTTACTTTTCATGGTTCTTTAGTATAGCTTACTGCCTACTTCTCGTTTTTTTGGTGATTTATCTAAGAAGGATGAGTGTAAATGCAGTATCTATCTATTACGTCCTTCTACATATCCCTCTGCAGTTACTCACTCATTCCTTCCCTGAATTCCTTAAACCTACGTCTACTCACTCACTCACTCACTCACTCACTCACTCACCGACCGACCGACCCACCCACCCACTCACTCACTTACTCACTCCCCCTCTCTCAGGGGACTCACTCACATCCTTTGTCAGTCACACACTCGCTCACTCACGCATTCACATATCCTCACATAGATACATACATCTACTGGTTAACTGCTTATCCTTATCATCATCATTATCATCATCATCATCGTTATCAAGTGCCCTGTCTACTAGTGAGGGAAATCCCGTTTCTCCACAACTCGCATTCTCTATCGCTATATATCAACTCAAACGACGTTATTTTCCGTATGTTATTACAAAACTGTTCAGTATCGTCTCTCTTTGCTTCTCTTCGTCGCCCCTTAATCTTACCAGTTGTCACATTATGATGCAGTTTGTTCCACCTCTATATGTTTCTTTCCGATACGTTTTTTTTTTTTTTAATTAAAAAAAAAAAATATCGCCCGCTTTGAACTCAAGCACAGTCCATAAGGGGGCTGCGTGGTCTCGAGGTATGGTGTCCGCCTCGAGTGCTGGAGGTCCCGGGTTCAAGCCCCGGTGAGGACCGGGATATTTTTTCACGTGGACCTCTAGTAAATTTCCCCTGGTCTCTGGGTAGTGAGATCGGACGCCCGTGTGTATTGTTGCGCACGTAAAATATCCCTTGGCAGTTGGAAATCGAAAAAGAGTAGCCTAATGGCGCTGCCCGGGCAAAATTTCGAGTTAAAAATCTACCCAAAGTATTTCAGGATCCTCGCCGGTGCTACGGAGTTCGTGCACTGAGCTGAGTTTCTCCAGACTCAGGTTTGAGTTAGGAGGAAAACGGAGCACTTATGGGGTTAAACCCGTGTGCCGTGATGTTGATCCAACGACTAAACTAAACTAAACAGTCCATTCACGAGCTACTATTCCTAGTGGACTAGACTAATGCTTGCGTGTGGATTAGCTTTCCCTGTTACCAGTGTCCCTCGCCACTAGGCGAACCCACTCAGACATCTGAGATTCTTGTAATTTACTCCCCCACGTCAAGGACGAGAAGTCAACATTGTAGTCCAACTGACCGGTGTAGGGGGTTGAATGAACCCACTAGCTCGGCAACGGCTCAGTTGTAGAACGAGCGTTCTTATCCATTCGGCCACGCTGTCCTGACATTTATTTGATGGTTTCGTTTCTCAGTGGATGGCAATTGGGGTACCTGGCAGTCTTGGGGTCAATGTTCTGTGACCTGCGGTAGGGGTACCCGAGAGAGGAGGAGATTATGTGACAGTCCCCGGGCCAATGAATGTGGCCAGCGGTGTTCAGGCAGAGAGTTTGAAACCAATATTTGTGAAACAGGGACAGACTGCGTTCAGTGTGGTAAGACATTGCTGTCTTAGTCTGTGATTGGTTGATGAAATGTGTTACGTGATATGTGATTGGTGGTTGAGATATTTTGTTATCTGATTTGCGACTGGTTGTTAGATTATTTTTGTCGTGTGATTTGTGATTGGCTGTTGGAATATTTTGTTATGTGATTTGTGATTGGCTAATGGAATATTTTATGGGCGTTGTGATCGACTGGTCAGATATATCCCAATAAAGTTTAAGAAAATTTACCATATTCCATAATATTCCATATTTTATGGAATTCGTAATTGGTTGTTGGAATATTGTATGGGATTTGTGATTGGTTGTTGGAATATTTTGTTATTAATGTACCCAAACAATGAAGAATTCCCCTTTCTGTTTATGATACGTTATCTTTGCCACTTAGCCTCTCTCAAAATGTCCAGATTTTTTGCTGTCCAAGGAATTTTCAGCATTCTTCTATAAAATCAAATCTCCAAAATCTGCAGATATGTTTTTCGTCTGTTTACTACTTGTCCAGGATTCGCAGCCATTTGTTAGAACTGGTTCTATATAACATGCAAGAGTTTTTTGTCGAGTTTCCAAAGACAAGGACTTATTGTATAAAATATTCTTCATTTCAAAGACATGTTTACTTGCCCTATTATATTCTTCATCTCTGTAATTTTATCTTTCATCTGATATTATCCATGTACCTAGATATTTGAATTTTGAATAACATCACTTATAAACACTTATTAAATTATAATTTATAAAATAGCAATAGCATAACAAGCTGTGTATAACTGGATCTCCATCACAGTAAATGGAAACTGGGGATCTTGGAGCTCCTGGTCGGCGTGTCCTGTGTCATGTGGCAATGCGGTGTTGGAGAGAAGAAGACAGTGCAACAATCCACCCCCAAATGTCTGTGGACTGCCATGTGCTGGCCCAGCAGAGGACAGCAGATTGGAGCGCTGTGGCCCACCTGAAAGTGAGTGATGTAGATCAAGTAGTCTGTTGCATCCGCGAGTTGATCCATTGTTGAACGTGTATTCGAGAAAGGGGAAAGGGGGGGGGGGAGAGACAACTGTCATGATCATCTTCTGCAACCCGTGATGTTAATGGTGTATCATCGTGTAGCAGCAGACATGGATGGCACAGGCGGAAGTATTTATTCGTCAAGCTTGTGATCTAGAGACCATCATTCATGAATAAGAGTTCAGAGGTCACAGATTGTATGGATTGTTTGCCCTGGCCATGCGGGGGGGGGGGGGGGGGGGGAATGAACAGGTTGATAGGCTGGCAGGGAATGCATCTCTTGGTGGTCGAATACTTATGGACAAGGGGGAGGTGTTCGTGCACCTTTGGGACCAGGTGTAGAAGGTGGAGGAACAGATTGAGAACCCATATGAGGAAATAATGGGATTGCAGGGGATTGGCAGGGGTTCTGGTGAAATCTCGAAACTGAGAAGGAAGACCAGGAAAACTTTCAATCAGATAGTAGTGGGAACGATTAGTAGTGTGGCTCTTCGCTGGCTCTTGAAAGATTGGAACGGAGCGCGTATATGAATGTCCTGAGTGCAGTGATGTCAGTTCTTAGCTCAACTCATCTCAACTCAACTTTGTAGAAAGGTGCTTCCATTATGTAGCAGATCCATTGTCTAAATTCGCTTCAATCATGTTGCAGATCCATTGTAGAAAGTCGCTTCCGTCATGTAGCTGGTCTATTGTAGTAAGTGGCTTCTATCTCGTAGCAAATCCATTATATAAACTGTCTTCCATCGTGTAGCAGATCCATTGTAGAAAGTCGCTTCCAGCATGTAGCAGATCCATTGTAGAAAGTCGCTTCCATCGTGTAGCAGATAAGTTGTAGAAAGTCGCTTCCAGCATGTGGCAGATCCATTGTACAAAATCGCTTTCAGCATGTAACAGATCCAATATAGAAGGACGCTTTCTTCGTGTAGCAGATCCATTGTAGAAAGTCGTTTCCATCATGTTGCAGATCGATTGTTGAAGGGCGCTTCCATCATATAGCAGATACGTTGTAGAAAGTCGCTTCCATCATGTGACAGATCCATTGTAGAAAGCTGCTTCCATCTGTGCAGATCCGTAGTATAAAGTAGTTTCCATCATGTAGCAGATCCATTATAGAAAGTCTCTTCCATCATGTAGCAGATCCATTGTAGAAAGTCGCTTCCATTTGCATCTATGTAACATGCAACAATTCTTTTTGCAATATCCAGTGACAAAGACTCATTGCATAACATCTTTTTCATGTAATAGAATGCAGGTTCTGTGTGTCATATTCTCTTCTTTATCTCTGTAACACATCTTCCATCAGATAATATCCACACACGGAGATATTTTGAATTTATGTGCTTGCCGCAGAATATCATCAGCATCATTCAGTGCCCTGTCGGCTAGCGTGGGCGATCATGCATATCCACAAATTGCTGTCTCCGATGGCATGGTCAGTTCGTGTTTTGACTCCATTCCGTGCCATAACACAATACTGTCAAGAATCTTCTCCCGCTGCCTTCCTCTATATCTCTTTTCGCAAATGTTTGCGATTGTCACGACATGTTCTTCTCATAACGTGCCAAAAAACGATGACTGCTTCTTTCTGATGTTTGTAATCAATTGTCTTTGTGACTTAGCTTCCCTCGAAATGTCCAGATTGCTCTTTTTGGCTGTCCAATTAATTTTCAGCATTCTTCTATACAACCAAATCTTCAATGCTTCCATGGATTGTTTCGCCTGTTTACTAATTGTCCAGGAATCGTAACCGTATGTTAAAATTAGTTCTATGTAACACGCAAGAACTCTCTGTCTAACTTTCAATGACAATGACTTATTTGCACAAAAATAACATAACTTGTAGATATTTCATTATTAAATTATAATGTATAAAATAGCAATAGCGTACCAAGCTGAACGTTACTCTACCTCCATCTCAGTAAATGGAAACTGGGGATCTTGGAGCTCCTGGTCTGCATGCCCTGTATCCTGTGGCGATGCGGTGTTGGAGAGAAGAAGACAGTGCAACAACCCGGCCCCGAGTGTCTGTGGACTGCCATGTGCTGGCCCAGCAGAGGACAGCAGATTGGAACGCTGTGGCCCACCTGAAAGTGAGTGCTTTAGATCAAGTAGTCTGTTGCATCTGCCAGTTGTGTAGAATTGTTGCATTCTTCGGTGAGTTATTGTATGTTATATCCTTAAGTTGTGTAGAATTGTGCATTCTTCGGTGAGTTATTGTATGTTATATCCTTAAGTTGTGTAGAATTGTTGCATTCTTCGGTGAGTTATTGTATGTTATATCCTTAAGTTGTGTAGAATTGTTGCATTCTTCGGTGAGTTTGTGTATGTTATATCCTTAAGTTGTGTAGAATTGTGCATTCTTCGGTGAGTTATTGTATGTTATATCCTTAAGTTGTGTAGAATTGTTGCATTCTTCGGTGAGTTATTGTATGTTATATCCTTAAGTTGTGTAGAATTGTTGCATTCTTCAGTGAGTTATTGTATGTTATATCCTTAAGTTGTGTAGAATTGTTGCATTCTTCAGTGAGTTATTGTATGTTATATCCTTAAGTTGTGTAGAATTGTTGCATTCTTCAGTGAGTTATTGTATGTTATATCCTTAAGTTGTGTAGAATTGTTGCATTCTTCAGTGAGTTATTGTATGTTATATCCTTAAGTTGTGTAGAATTGTTGCATTCTTCAGTGAGTTATTGTATGTTATATCCTTAAGTTGTGTAGAATTGTTGCATTCTTCGGTGAGTTATTGTATGTTATATCCTTAAGTTGTGTAGAATTGTTGCATTCTTCAGTGAGTTATTGTATGTTATATCCTTACGTTGTGTAGAATTGTTGCATTCTTCAGTGAGTTATTGTATGTTATATCCTTAAGTTGTGTAGAATTGTTGCATTCTTCGGTGAGTTATTGTATGTTATATCCTTAAGTTGTGTAGAATAGTTGCATTCTTCGGTGAGTTATTGTATGTTATATCCTTAAGTTGTGTAGAATTGTTGCATCCTTCTGTGGGTTTGTGTCTTTTACATCCTTAAATTGTATAGAATAGATGCATCGTTGTGTCAGTTGCTGTTTGTTACATTCAATGAGTTAAATAAAATAGTTGCAATCTGCGGCGAATTGGTGTCTGCATGTTGGTGTCTGTTATATCCATAAGTTGTATAGAATAGTTGTAATCTACAGAAATCCAAGCACTTTATCGGCGCTGGAGGACTTGCATTGAACGTAATGGTGACTACATCGAAAAATGATACATTTTTATGTACTTTTTCAGAATTTACTCACCCACACAAAACAAAAAAGAACATTTAAGGTTTTCAGTTGAAGCCCCCTTGTATTGCTCAGAGGTTTTCTCAATGTATGTCTTACCCATCGCCAGAGTTTAACCCCCACCTCTCGGTGAACTGGTAGTTTCGTAATTATCTCCACGCTCTATGCTACAAATGCCAAACATGTGCAATGACATAAAAAGAGACAAGAACAATTAATACAACGGAAATAAGATTCCCGAAAAGAATACTCAACGTATCAAGAAGAGAGAAAATCAGAAATAATGAAATCAGTAATCTTGCCAAGAAATAGCAAACACCTAAATAATGCTTCGATGTCCTGTATAGGATATGCAACTAACTGATCCCCGAATATCCACAGTCATTGGACAGTGGTCATCCTGGAACACGTGGTCGGACTGCAGTGTTTCCTGTGGCATCGGCTCGAGATTACGGTCTAGAACCTGCAGTAATCCAGCCCCGGCTTTGTGTGGCTCAGGCTGTCCAGGACAGACCGATGAGCGAGTCACGTGTCGGGGAGTTGGTCTGTGTGGCTGTGGTAAGTATGAAATTGTGCATTTTCATTTTATATGTTATATGTTGTGATAACTTATACTAGTATATGTATATGAAACGTTGACAATGAGTAGGTAAGCTGAGAAACATCTAATGGCAATGGAAATGTGGTTTCAGGGGGAAATGCAAAGAATACCATGGGCTGAAAGAAAAACTAATGAGTAAGTCCTACAAGAAAGAAATCAAAATCGTAAATTGATTAGAGAAATTAGATGTCGACAACAAGATTTTTTGTGGCACGTTATGAGGAAGAATAAACCGGAAAACTTAGTGACAACTGGCACAATTGACGGAAGAAGTGAGAGGGAAAGATATATATATATATATATATATATATATATATATATATATATATATATATATATATATATATATATATATATATATATATATATATATATATATATATATATACCTTGATGGCTTTGCCATAGATCATAGTCGGGGCAAGAACACAGAGTTGATCCACGACTGGTGATCGTTTGAGTTGGGTCAAGAACCGGCATCGCAGCCCTCAGGACATTCTCATACATGCTCCATCCTCATTTTCAACAGCCAGTGAAGATGCTCAATACTAATGGTACCAGTAGCAGTCTGTTTATATGTCCGTCTAGCCTTTTCTCGGAGTCTTGAGTGTCGGCCAGATCATGTCGTCACTCTCGGCAGCACCATCCTCTCCATGCCGTGATGATATCTCTGTTCTTTCGCACTATACATACGATTCCTATGGGCCCCAACCACGTCTGCCTTAACATACACCAGTACATCACCTAGCAGTGCAATCCCAGCTAATCTGTCCGCCTGCTCGTTTCCCACAAGACCAGTTTGTCCGGAGGAACAAATTCAACAGATGCTCTGTATTTGTGACTGTTGAATTGAAGCAGCTGATGGCCTGGTGACGGTTTGAGACGCTGAAACATGACCATCATGACTTATCAGCATGGCGCATGATGATGATGATGATGTAGTTACATTCGTAGAATACGGTGCGTCATGAAGAAATGTTGTGACGTTTAATGAAATCTGAACGTGGAAGAAAACATGAACAGCGTCATGACTCGGGTACTGACATACTCTGGCTATGTTAATTAAACACACAGTGGCTTGACAGAACAGTGCTGGGAGGCCTGATTCCTGGTAGAAGACGCAGCGGTCGACCACGGCGACAGTTAGCAGACAAGTCAGGGATTAGGCCTACGTGGAACCTGCAGAGATATGGTTGTTCAGGCGAATGATGAGAAGACATAGGACAAATTATATAGAGCAATGAAGATATCTTGAAAGAAGTTAACTCACAAAGAATAGTGGGGGATGGCAGGGGTCCTGGGAGAATCTCAAAACTAAGAGGGAAGTCCAGGAGAACTTTTAATTAGATAGCGATGGGAACGATTAGTAGTATGACTCTTCGCTTGTCGTTGAACGAGGGTGTGGAGCGCGTATGGGAATGTCCCGGGTGCAGTGACGTCGGTTGTTAGCTCAACTCAGCTTAACGAAGAGAAATGATGACTCGTATCGGAAGCAGACAGTCTTTGCGGATGTCATTGGGAGGAGAAAGCTGGAGTACGTCGTAACAACGGGAAAGGTGGAGGGAATAAAAGGCAGTTGGAGACCAAGAGAGAAGGCTCTGGTCAGTTTGATATCATGGCATGGAAAAAGACAACAACCATCGATGTACTGAATGATTGGTAGCACACGAGACAGAAGGATGTGGACAAACATGATCACAAACGCCAGACAACGTGAACTATATATAAGATGAAGGGCTAAAAATAATCTTCTTCAGTTGTCTCACTTCTTTTGCCATGAAGCATCGTTTAGGGGAAGTCGATGTAGTTTTCTGTCTTTCGATTGTCTTCCCACTTGTGCTAAAGTCATATTTGATTTTTTTTCAGTGTCTTTTACTAAACAAAACTCGCTTACACTCAGGAAATAAATGACCGTAGACCCCGAGGTAGACCAAGAAGGCGGTGGAGAGATAATACATGTACAGACCTACAAGCACTTGGAATCAACGACTGGCAAGAGAAGGTCCACCAGAGAGACGAATGGAGACGGATTGTATTTGCAGCAAAGAACCTCAATGGCTCGGAACGCTGAAGAAGAAGTCTTTTACTCCATCAAGCCAACTTTTTCTGGGTCGTTTTCTCGCCTTGTATCCCCATTTTCTCGCGTAGAACGCTCTAGTCGCTGGTTAATCTTGTTCTGTTCTAACTAAATGTCCGAACCATTTAATTTTTTGGTGTTCCATAAAGTCAGTAATCAGTGTTATACATCTATTCTTATTTTCTCACGTGTCTCGATATCTCTTCTTGTTTTTTTCTCCCAGCTGTGTTTCTTATGCATCTTGTCTCTTACGATGTGATTTTACGACTGTATTTCTAGTACTGTCGATTTCTGGCATTGGTAACACAGCTTTGGGACGTATAAAGCATTTATCAGTTTCTTTCTTGTATGCATGATGATATATGGTTGTTTTATGATAAATGCAATTTGATAAAAATGTCATTTCATCAAAAGATGAACAGTTTGAAACATTGTACCAAGAAACAGGTATGAGAAATTTACGTTTACTCTGAAATATCTACTCAAATGTGATGACGAAGATGTGGTTGACATTACACTGCGATGGTAGCTGGCCAACTTGACAGACCATAGCTGTGATGAAGTTATCTCTCTCCACAACACAAAGCCTGGGCTGAATTGTGGAGGCCATGTGTTGCCCATGCAGCATGATCACACTCTCTGGGCCTGCCTAGTTTATTCGAAAGGAAAGGCAATGCCAATACTTCTAGAACAAGACAAGCTGCAGACGCCAACCAAGGCTTAGGGCCTGATCTGCCCTGGCATGACGAGTGGTCTTTTGGTTGTATGTATTTGCTGTAGGGTAAGGCGTGTATCCTCCCAATTGCGCTCCTCTCACCGAAGCCTTTGGCACGACGTGGGGTGTCAGGTTTTGGTGAGCGCCGCCCAACATTCCGCGCTAACAGAAAGCAATAATACCGTCTAATGTCAAACAGCAGCTGAGATGTATCTGACTAAGACCCCATCTGCTAATTTAAACACACCCGTTGACCATTTCTCCGAACTTGCAGAAGTGAAAGAATGGACAACTTGGGGATCGTGGAGCGCATGCAGTGCAACTTGTGGCTATGCAACCCGAAGCCGATCACGGACGTGTGTGGTTGTACAGCCTGGAAATGATTGCGGTTCCAACTGTGCAGGCAACCAGCAGGAAGATGTGCAATGTGCTGGATTGGTCAGTTGTCCTGGTGAGTGAATGCAATTATTGTAACTGATAAATCAGTGACTACTATATTTTGTTCAACACCTGTGGTAATTCCTTTATTTTGTTTGACTACTATATCTTGTTCAACACCTGTGGTAATTCCTTTATTTTGTTTTCTTAGCTCGTTTTGAACTCAAGCGTAGTCCATTCACGTGCTACTGCTACTAGTGCTCTGGACTGATTTTTTGCGCGTGGATTAGCTTTCAATATTACCAGTGTCCCTCGCCATCAGGCGAACCCACTCCGACTTCTGAGGTACTTGTAATTTATGTCCCCAAGTCGAGGACAAGAAGACAACAATTTAGTCCAAATGACCGATGTAGGGATTGTACCCGCTACCTTGGTATCAGTATCACACCGCATCTCTAAGAACGAGCTATCTTATCCATTCAGCCATGCTGACCTCCCTTAATGAGATAACGCTACTGACATTTTAATTTACATCTGTGCTCAAATGCAAAAGTCTGTGATTGATAGGATAAAATAAGAAAGCAAACAAAAAGGGTTGACGGAGCTCACAAACCCTGGAAGAAAATCCATCTACGGGAGGGGCACATCTAATGCCAAACCACCTGCCTTGTGGAAGTCAGAACAAAGGCTAGGACATTTAAACTTGATAGAAAATATGGGCAGGCAGAGCCCGCAAGCTCGGGAAGGCAATCTCCCAGAAAAGAAACCTCAACTGTTGAAGACGTAAGATGTTGACCAAAGAGACACGGGACAAGAAGTGGACATCTATGCATTACAATGAATGCTATGCACCACGCATAGGTTCCTTCATGAGCGTGTTTCTAGGATCAAGTATGTTTCCTACAGGTTTGCTAGACCTGTCATAGGTTCCTTCATGAGCGTTTGTCTAGAATCCTGTACGTTCCCTGCCGGTTTGTTACTTCTATCAGGTTCCTGGTATACTTGACCTTTTGCTAGATCTGTCATAGATTCCTTCATGAGCGTATTTCTAGGTTCAAGTATGTTCATGTTCCCTACAGGTTTTCTAGATCTCTTAAAGGTTCCTTCATGAGCGTGTTTCTAAGATCAAATATGTTCCATACAGGTTTGCTAGATCTCTTAAAGGTTCCTCCATGAGCGTGTTTCTAGGATCAATTAAATTCCGTACCGGTTTGCTCGACCAGTCATAGGTTCCTTCATGAGCATGTTTCTAGGATCCAGTATGATCCCTACTGGTTTGCTAGATCAGTCATAGGTTCCTTCATGAGCATGTTTCTAGGATCCAGTATGATCCCTACCAGTTTGCTAGACTTGTCATAGGGTTTTTCATGAGCATGTTTCTAGGATCCAGTATGATCCTTACCGGTTTGCTAGACTTGTCATATGGTCCTTCATGAGCATGTTTCTAGGATCCAGTATGATCCCTACCGGTTTGCTAGATCAGTCATAGGGTCCTTCATGAGCGTGTTTCTAAGATCCAGTATGATCCCTACCGGTTTGCTAGATCAGTCATAGAGTCCTTCATGAGCGTGTTTCTAGGATCCAGTATGATCCCTACCGGTTTGATAGATCAGTAATAGGGTCCTTCATGAGCATGTTTCTAGGATCCAGTATGATCCGTACCGGTTTGCTAGACCTGTCATAGGGTCCTTCATGAGCGTGTTTCTAGGATCCAGTATGATCCCTACCGGTTTGCTAGATCAGTCATAGGGTCCTTCATGAGCGTGTTTCTAGGATCCAGTATGATCCCTACCGGTTTACTAGATCAGTCATAGGGTCCTTCATGAGCATGTTTCTAGGATCCAGTATGATCCCTACCGGTTTACTAGATCAGTCATAGGTTCCTTGATGAGCATGTTTCTAGGATCCAGTATGATCCCTACCGGTTTACTAGATCAGTCATAGGGTCCTTCATGAGCATGTTTCTAGGATCCAGTATGATCCCTACCGGTTTACTAGATCAGTCATAGGTTCCTTCATGAGCATGTTTCTAGGATCCAGTATGATCCCTACCGGTTTACTAGACCTGTCATAAGGTCCTTCATGAGCGTGTTTCTAGGATCCACTATGTTCTCTACCGGTTTGTCACATCTATTAGGTGATCTACTGCTTTTGCTAGGCCTGTCATAGGTTCCATCGTGAGCATGATTCTAAGATCAAGTATGTTCACTACAGGTTTGTTAGACCACTCATAGGTTCCTCCATTAGCGTGTTTCTAGGATCCAGTGTCCACACTACTAACGTACGTCATTAATAGTTGCCATTTCAACAGTCTTGTGTCGCGGTTAGAATTAGTTTACAGAGGTGTAATTTGGTGTACACCTTCAAGAGATTATAAACTTAAATTGTTGCAGTTGTAATACTTCTATATTTATTACTAGCTGACCCGGCCCGGCTTCGCCCAACTCCTGGTGGGGAGCATCTCATTTAATTCACATAAGTAGTCATATAAGCTCCCGTTCCCTTTCCCGACTATCTACTGTCTGTCTGTCTATTATTAGAAAGAGCACTTGAAAGATCTTTACATCTTCACCTTTAATCATCACCATATCATTATAACCACTTTTCCCTAAAATTTCCTCACTTGACCACTACTTGACCATTGGTTGACCACTACTTGTTTTGTATGACATGTTCTTGTTGTCTTGGTGTATCTCATACGTGTAGTAGTTATAAATGTGGGATTCGGGTATGATTTGCCGGATTAATCCGGATTGACCTTGACCTCGGCTGATTTTCACTCCCCCTCGGTCATGTAGTTGGGTTATGGGTAAGGGGTGATATCTAGGTCATATCTAAGGGCGATAATTCTAAGATTTTATGTTTCTAAGGGTAGATAACTATTGAGTAGGTGTATAAAAATGTTAATTAATTATTAAAAAAATAAAATAAAATAAATAAAAATAAAAATAAATAACGACGGGGTGCGGGGTGGTGGCGAGGGGGTGGGCGCGTGGGGTGAGGCTAGGCGGTTCGGGTTTAAACACTATCAGGTATATAATAATTTTTTATTAAATCATGTATAAACAATACAATGCATATTAAATAAGTAGCGGCATAGTGGAAAATTATGGAAGGTAGTACCGGGGAGTTATACGTCGGCAAGTGTGGGAAAATCTCCGGCGGGTGTGACGGTGGTCGGTTCATAACAGACGTGGAGGGGGTGCATACGGAAAAGTCATTAAGTAACGGGTTGTAAAAATGTGGGTGAGTGGTGTGTTAAAATATTTTGAACTGTTAGCGCATTGGTGGTGTACATTAGTACGAATAGAAGGAATAGGTGCGGTGGGGATAGTAGTGGGTATGGGTTAGTGAAATTAGTTGATAAGGGTGGTTATTAGTGCTATGTAGATGTTCATAGTAGCTTATTCACTAACATCACATGTGTTACAAATGAAACCTTGAAAGCTAAAGCTCGTTGATTGCAGTGGATATGGTGTAGTGTCATTCGGTGGTAAGGGGTGGGTACCAGGTATTAGTGGTCAACAGATACTCAAGTAGGGGTCAAGGGGTCAAGTGAGGAACATTTTAGGGGAAAGTGGTTGTAATGATATGGTGATGATTAAAGGGTGGTAAATTAGTGGTCAAGCAGTGGTCAAGTGGTATTCAAGTGAGGAAATTTTAGGGAAAAGTAGTTGTAATGATATGGTGATGATTAAAGGGTGATAAATTAGTGGTCAAGCAATGGTCAAGTGGTGGTCAAGTGAGGAAAATTTTAGGGAAAATTGGTCGTAGCGACATGGTGATGGTTACAGGATGGTAAATTAGTGGTAAATTAGTGGTAAAGCAGTGGTCAAGCAGTGGTCAAGTGGTGGTCAAGTAAGGACAATTTTAGGGAAAATTGGTCGTAGCGACATGGTGATATTTAAAGGATGGTAAATTAGTGGTCAAGTAGTGGTCAAGTAGTGGTCAAGCGGTGGTTAAGTGACGAAAATTTTAGGGAAAAGTGGTTATAATGATATGGTGATGATTAAAGGGTGGTAAATTAGTGGTCAAGTAGTGGTCAACCAATGGTCAAGTAGTGGTCAAGTGAGGAAATTTTAGGGAAAAGTGGTTATAATGATATGGTGATGATTAAAGGGTGGTAAATTAGTGGTCAAGTAGTGGTCAACCTATGGTCAAGTAGTGGTCAAGTGGTCGAGTGACCACTTAAATTGTAGAGGACGATGTCCCTAAGATTATGGTAGTGGTTAAAGTGATCGATGACATGGTCAAGTAGCGGTCAAATAGTGGTCAAGTGGTCGAATGAACACTTAAAAGGTAGAGAAAAGTACGTATATTGAAACAGTGATGGTAAAATGGTCGACAACGTGGTAAAGCAGTGGTCAAGTAGTGCTCAACCAGTGGTAAACCGCTCAAGTGAGAAAATTGTAGGGTATGGTACGTGTAGTGAAACAGAGATGGATAAATTAAGTAGTGACGTTGTCAAGTAGTGATCAAGTAGCGGGCAAGTACTGGTCAAATGGTCGAGTGACCACTTAAATTGTAAGGGAAAGTACGTGTAGTGAACCTGTGTTGGTTAAAGTGATCGATGACGTGCTCAAGTAGTGGCCAAGTAGTGGTAAATGGTCGAGTGACTACTTAAATTGTCGGTGAAAGTAGGTATAGTGACATGGTGATGATCAAGAGTTGGTCAAGTTGTGTTCAAATAGTGGTCAAGTAGTCGAATAACCACTTAAATTATAGGGTATGGTACGTGTAATGAAACGGTGATGGTAAAATAAGTAAGGACATAGTCAATTAGTGGTCAAGTACTGGTGAAGTAGTGATCAAGTGGTCGAATGATCACTTAAATTGTAGGGCATGGTATGTGTAGTGACATGATGATGGTTAAAGTGATCGATGACATGATCAAGACGTTATGCCGACTGCTAAGTTCAGAAAGTAATGTCCTTACTATCGGCAATTTCCCTGACAGGAGCGCCTCGAGCACTGATTTTGTATTGATCAATAGCACCTAGTGGTACAGTCAACACACATGGACAATAGTTACATCCGGTCAAAGATGGCGTCGCACCCTATCACACATGGGTAATTGCTACAACCAAACTACGTCTCATTCACTAAAACTGGTCAAATATGGTGTCACATCCGGTCACAGGGGTAATGGGACATCTGAGACACGTGGTTAAGAGGGAAACTATAGAAAAAGGGTGTACTATCGGTTGTCGAGTCAGGGAACATAACGTATGATGATTACTGTGTATAGGAGTGAATACACTGCATCATCAACACTGCATCATCAACACTGCATCCGAAGGGTAAAATGGTCACCCCCTTCTCTCTCTCTTTTCTATAACCGTGTAGTCCTAGTGTTATCCGGTTACACCAAAGGACACCCGAGCATCAACACAACAAACTGCCCCGATTCAACCTTAGGCAATGCACGTAACATGACAGGTCACATGTCCGCCGTCATAACCAGCGACGTTATCACGTATCAAATTAGACATCCACACTTTCATTTCCTTTCTATGTGGCCATAGTGTCTTTACATCTTTCTCCAGAAAGCCATTTCCAAGACCAATATATGTTTTTTCAGTGTACCTGCTCAGTGCCACACTTCACAACCAGACAAAAGTACACATTCTATGTACCAATTCAACCGTCAAATAAGAAAATATGTTAAACAAAATATTAAAATTATTGGTCAAATACCAAACTTATAAAAAGTACGAACATTTGTTAACCTATTGGGAAAAATATCAATCAAGTAGGAAAGTTTGTTAGTCAAATAGAAAAAAATATTGACCACATAACGATATATCTTGTCCACACTTATGAAAAATAGGGAAATTTGTTAGTCAAATGAGGGGAAAAAAAAGATTAACCAAGTAACGAAATACCCCCACCAAACTTATGAAAAGTACGAAACTTTGTTCAGCAAGTATGAAAATGTATCGACCAAACAGAGAAATATATCACCCAAACTTATAAAAACTAGGAACATATGTTAACCAAATGGAAAATATCTTGGCCAAATAGGAATATTTGCTAGCCAGATGGAGAAAATATTGTCGAAGTAACGAAATACATCGTTCAAACCTACGAAAAGTAGGAAACTTTGTTAATTAAATGTGAAAATTTTGGCAAAATTTCAACCAAACTTATATAAATATTTCAACTAAACTTATAAAAAAGTAGGAACCTTTGTCAGCCAAATGGGGAAAAGATCGGCCAAATACAGAAATATCGCAACCAAACTTATAAAAAGAAGGAAAATATTGACCAAGTAACGAAATATCTCGTCGAAACTTATAAAAATGTAGGAAACTTTGTTAACCAAATGTGAAAAAACAAAACAAATATTGATCAAGTAAAGAAATAACTCCTCCAAATTTATGAAAAGTACGAAACCTTGGTACCCAAATGCGACAAATGTAGGTCAAATACTGAAATATTTTGTCCAAACTTATGAAAGGTAGAAAATTGTCTTAACCAACTGGGGTAAATATTGCTCAAACTAAGAAACATGTCGACAGAAGTAGGAAATTACATGAACCAAAGTAATAAAATTGTTGGCCAAATAGGAAAAAGTATCGGTCAAACTTATAGATGTCTCGTTTAAACTTATAACATGTATGAAAATTTGTTAGGTAAAGGTGAAAAATATTGGCCAAGTAATGAAATATCGCATCCGAACTTATAAAATGTACGAGTTAACCAAAGACAAAAAGGCCAAAATACAAAATGTCTCGACCAAGCTTATAAAAAATCTAGGAAAAAATATTACAACTAAAATATTGATCAAAAGGTATAAATTCAAACATTATAAAAATAACCAAATGTGAAAAATATTGTCCAAAGACATAAATATTTCAACTAAACTTATAAATAAATCAACAAAACTTGTGAAAATTTTTGATCAAGTACAGAAATAGCTATGGAAAAAGTAAGTCCACAAAACTAAGAAAAAAAATGTAACTTCTGTAGTCAAATGTGTCTTGAAGTTTTATCTGAAAAGACATTTCACAATACATAATCACCACCACTTTCCTTGTTTTACGTTACCGAAAGCTCCAACCTACCATTCCAACGTAGCTGGTACAGAAACCCTTATACATCACTCATCTCTCCACACTCTTGGTTTCTTTCTAATACAAAGTGGTCACATCACCAAGAACTTCAAACCTCCATTGTACACGTGCTCCATTGAAACACCCATGACAGTTAACAACATGTATGGCCATGTAATCTGTGAGTCCATCGGGAATAGTTCATCCGAGTACTCGTCACCAAAGATCCATTTCCCATGGCTGACATCTTCAACTTGCTATACCACATCTTATTCTAACATATACTTTACATGAAATTTCCCAAATTTGGGGGTCTATTAAAGAATACGTAATGAGATACACAAAGACACCAAGAACATATCAGACAAAACAACTCACAAACCAGACTTAGAACTAAAACTTAAACCATATCAGATGAACCACCCAACAAGTACTACTAGAACTCAAAACATAACGATATTAAGGAAACGCATACTTACACATTGTCAGACATTAGATTTAAATCCCCTACTACTAACAGTCGGTCTCTGTGGCTGAAGGGCTTGCGAACGCGGTTTGTGAGCCCGTATACCCGGGTTCGAAACACGGCGGTGCTGGTTTTTTCGAAAAAGGTATAGAGGCCGGTCGTTCAGAAAGCAATGGCAAACTACTGAACGTAACACTTGCCTAGTACATCAACAGCAGCTGAAAATGCTGGTGTTGACTGCAACGTCCCGTAAGGGATACGCAACACACTACTAACATATCACTGGTGTCGAATTCCCGTTTCACAAAAACACCCTCTTGTCAGTTGTTAGTGAAAACCATTACACCAGTCCAGATTTGTGACTCGTAGAATCTACACTCACACAGGATCTATTAAAGAATACGTATGAGATACACCAAGACAACACGAACATGTCATACAAAACAATTCACAAACTAAAACTTAAACCATATCAGATGAACCACCCAACAAGTACTACTAGAACTCAAAACATAACGATATTAAGGAAACGCATACTAGTTTATTTCTGTTTATAACTGTTTTAATATGGCAGATAGAAACATGGTAATTAGACTATATCTGCCTTCTTCACGGCTGTCCTTTGTTCGATGACTTTTCTTGTGTGCTTGTCCTTCAGGACTGGATTCAAAATTATTTTTTTTCCAAGTCTTGTACACGCCTTTCAAAATGCTCTCGTTCTCTGATTACATGGTGCCAGTTACCATTGCATTCTTCGGTGCCAACAGTATGGACTGTCAAGAAGTGAGGTTCTGGTGCAAAATTAACCTGTGGAGGTAAATAAAACACATTGAAACTTACAAGACGGCCACACATAATACTTCACTAAAGAAAAAACAGTAAAAAAAAATTCATGATGAGAAGTGGTAAAAGGCATCAAAAACAGACTGTCGACATTCTATTGGTCACGTCTTGAGAAAAGGTAAAGGTATAGTCACTGATGGTTTGTAGTATAGAGAGATGTACATAGAAAACATGTATAGCAGCTAGGTCTTCTGTATTAGACATGTTTACAAAAATACACATGTGAACTATGATCATTACTACCCATACACACCTTATTCGTTGATGACGAACACCTTCGGACACCGACAGTAGGATAGTTTTCGTTCCACAACACATTAATTTTCTTGAGAGACTCTGGGGCATGCCTACTATCCAAAAGGTCAATATCTTCATCTGAAGACGAATCATCACCCCAAGCAAAGGTTGTCTCTGGTACATCTAATGCTGGCTGGGTGCCACGAGTAGGTTTCTGGCAGAACAATTTTTTTTTTCGATTGATTATTTTTGTAAGTGTGGTTGAGATATTTCTTATTTGGTCTTTTCATACTTGGTTAACTCCTACTTTTTATACATTTGACTGAAATATTTCTGTATTTGTCGTAACTTCTTCTAAGACTTTGTTCATGTCTGGTAATGTAAGCTCTGTTCCATCAAGAAAAAAGACAACGCCATGAACACAACCCACTAAAGAAAATCACCAAAATATGTATGTCATTGATTCTTTCTTACGATATATCACTAAACTGTTTTGATGAATAAATATTGAAACCAAGTTTTTTGTTGATTTTCTTTAGTGGGTTGTGTTCATGGCGTTGTCTTTTTTCTTGATGGAACAGAGCTTACATTACCAGACATGAACAAAGTCTTAGAAGAAGTTACGACAAATACAGAAATATTTCAGTCAAATGTATAAAAAGTAGGAGTTAACCAAGTATGAAAAGACCAAAATAAGAAATATCTCAACCACACTTACAAAAATAATCAATCGAAAAAAAAAATTGTTCTGCCAGAAACCTACTCGTGGCACCCAGCCAGCATTAGATGTACCAGAGACAACCTTTGCTTGGGGTGATGATTCGTCTTCAGATGAAGATATTGACCTTTTGGATAGTAGTCATGCCCCAGAGTCTCTCAAGAAAATTAATGTGTTGTGGAACGAAAACTATCCTACTGTCGGTGTCCGAAGGTGTTCGTCATCAACGAATAAGGTGTGTATGGGTAGTAATGATCAAAGTTCACATGTGTATTTTTGTAAACATGTCTAATACAGAAGACCTAGCTGCTATACATTTTTTCTATGTACATCTCTCTATACTACAAACCATCAGTGACTATACCTTTACCTTTTCTCAAGACGTGACCAATAGAATGTCGACAGTCTGTTTTTGATGCCTTTTACCACTTCTCATCATGAATTTTTTTTTACTGTTTTTTCTTTAGTGAAGTATTATGTGGGGCCGTCTTGTAAGTTTCAATGTGTTTTATTTACCTCCACAGGTTAATTTTGCACCAAAACCTCACTTCTTGACAGTCCATACTGTTGGCACCGAAGAATGCAATGGTAACTGGCACCATGTAATCAGAGAACGAGAGCATTTTGAAAGGCGTGTACAAGACTTGGACAAAAAATAATTTTGAATCCAGTCCTGAAGGACAAGCACAGAAGAAAAGTCATCGAACAAAGGACAGCAGTGAAGAAGGCAGATATAGTCTAATTACCATGTTTCTATCTGCCATATTAAAACAGTTATAAACAGAAATAAACTAGTATGCGTTTCATTAATATCGTTATGTTTTGAGTTCTAGTAGTACTTGTTGAGTGGTTCATCTGATATGGTTTAAGTTTTAGTTTGTGAATTGTTTTGTATGACATGTTCTTGTTGTCTTGGTGTATCTCATACGTATTCTTTAATAGATCCTATGTGAGTGTAGATTCTACGAGTCACAAATCTGGACTGGTGTAATGGTTTTCACTAACAACTGACAAGAGGGTGTTTTTGTGAAACGGGAATTCGACACCAGTGATATGTTAGTAGTAGGGGATTTAAATCTAATGTCTGACAATGTGTAAGTATGCGTTTCCTTAATATCGTTATGTTTTGAGTTCTATTAGTACTTGTTGGGTGGTTCATCTGATATGGTTTAAGTTTTAGTTCTAAGTCTGGTTTGTGAGTTGTTTTGTCTGATATGTTCTTGGTGTCTTTGTGTATCTCATTACGTATTCTTTAATAGACCCCCAAATTTGGGAAATTTCATGTAAAGTATATGTTAGAATAAGATGTGGTATAGCAAGTTGAAGATGTCAGCCATGGGAAATGGATCTTTGGTGACGAGTACTCGGATGAACTATCCCCGATGGACTCACAGATTACATGGCCATACATGTTGTTAACTGTCATGGGTGTTTCAATGGAGCACGTGTACAATGGAGGTTTGAAGTTCTTGGTGATGTGACCACTTTGTATTAGAAAGAAACCAAGAGTGTGGAGAGATGAGTGATGTATAAGGGTTTCTGTACCAGCTACGTTGGAATGGTAGGTTGGAGCATTCGGTAACGTAAAACAAGGAAAGTGGTGGTGATTATGTATTGTGAAATGTCTTTTCAGATAAAACTTCAAGACACATTTGACTACAGAAGTTACATTTTTTTTCTTAGTTTTGTGGACTTACTTTTTCCATAGCTATTTCTGTACTTGATCAAAAATTTTCACAAGTTTTGTTGATTTATTTATAAGTTTAGTTGAAATATTTATGTCTTTGGACGATATTTTTCACATTTGGTTATTTTTATAATGTTTGAATTTATACCTTTTGATCAATATTTTAGTTGTAATATTTTTTCCTAGATTTTTTATAAGCTTGGTCGAGACATTTTGTATTTTGGCCTTTTCGCCTTTGGTTAACTCGTACATTTTATAAGTTCGGATGCGATATTTCATTACTTGGCCAATATTTTTCACCTTTACCTAACAAATTTTCATACATGTTATAAGTTTAAACGAGACATCTATAAGTTTGACCGATACTTTTTCCTATTTGGCCAACAATTTTATTACTTTGGTTCACGTAATTTCCTACTTCTGTCGACATGTTTCTTAGTTTGAGCAATATTTACCCCAGTTGGTTAAGACAATTTTCTACCTTTCATAAGTTTGGACAAAATATTTCAGTATTTGACCTACATTTGTCGCATTTGGGTACCAAGGTTTCGTACCTTTCATAAATTTGGAGGAGTTATTTCTTTACTTGATCAATATTTGTTTTTGTTTTTTTTTCACATTTGGTTAACAAAGTTTCCTACATTTTTATAAGTTTCGACGAGATATTTCGTTACTTGGTCAATATTTTCCTTCTTTTTATAAGTTTGGTTGCGATATTTCTGTATTTGGCCGATCTTTTCCCCATTTGGCTGACAAAGGTTCCTACTTTTTTATAAGATTAGTTGAAATATTTATAAGTTTGGTTGAAATTTGGCCAAAATTTTCACATTTAATTAACAAAGTTTCCTACTTTTCGTAGGTTTGAACGATGTATTTCGTTACTTCGACAATATTTTCTCCATCTGGCTAACAAATATTCCTATTTGGCCAAGATATTTTCCATTTGGTTAACATATGTTCCTAGTTTTTATAAGTTTGGGTGATATATTTCTCTGTTTGGTCGATACATTTTCATACTTGCTTAACAAAGTTTCGTACTTTTCATAAGTTTGGTGGGGGTATTTCGTTACTTGGTTAATCTTTTTTTTTTCCTCATTTGACTAACAAATTTCCCTACTTTTCATACGTGTGGACAAGATATATCGTTATGTGGTCAATATTTTTTTCTATTTGACTAACAAACTTTCCTACTTGATTGATATTTTTCCCAATAGGTTAACAAATGTTCGTACTTTTTATAAGTTTGGTATTTGACCAATAATTTTAATATTTTGTTTAACATATTTTCTTATTTGACGGTTGAATTGGTACATAGAAGGTGTACTTTTGTCTGGTTGTGAAGTGTGGCACTGAGCAGGTACACTGAAAAAACATATATTGGTCTTGGAAATGGCTTTCTGGAGAAAGATGTAAAGACACTATGGCCACATAGAAAGGAAATGAAAGTGTGGATGTCTAATTTGATACGTTATAACGTCGCTGGTTATGACGGCGGACATGTGACCTGTCATGTTACGTGCATTGCCTAAGGTTGAATCGGGGCAGTTTGTTGTGTTGATGCTCGGGTGTCCTTTGGTGTAACCGGATAACACTAGGACTACACGGTTATAGAAAAGAGAGAGAGAGGGGGTGACCATTTTACCCTTCGGATGCAGTGTTGATGATGCAGTGTTGATGATGCAGTGTATTCACTCCTATACACAGTGATCATCATACGTTAGGTTCCCTGACTCGACAACCGATAGGACACCCTTTTTCTATAGTTTCCCTCTTAACCACGTGTCTCAGATGTCCCATTACCCCTGTGACCGGATGTGACACCATATTTGACCAGTTTTAGTGAATGAGACGTAGTTTGGTTGTAGCAATTACCCATGTGTGATAGGGTGCGACGCCATCTTTGACCGGATGTAACTATTGTCCATGTGTGTTGACTGTACCACTAGGTGCTATTGATCAATACAAAATCAGTGCTCGAGGCGATCCTGTCAGGGAAATTGCCGATAGTAAGGACATTACTTTCTGAACTTAGCAGTTGGCATAACATCTTGATCATGTCATCGATCACTTTAACCATCATCATGTCACTACACATACAATACCCTACAATTTAAGTGATCATTCGACCACTTGATCACTACTTCACCAGTACTTGACCACTATTTGACTATGTCCTTACTTATTTTACCATCACCGTTTCATTACACGTACCATACCCTATAATTTAAGTGGTTATTCGACTACTTGACCACTATTTGAACACCACTTGACCAACTCTTGATCATCACCATGTCACTATACCTACTTTCACCGACAATTTAAGTAGTCACTCGACCATTTACCACTACTTGGCCACTACTTGAGCACGTCATCGATCACTTTAACCAACACAGGTTCACTACACGTACTTTCCCTTACAATTTAAGTGGTCACTCGACCATTTGACCACTACTTGACCACTACTTGACCACTAATTTACCATCCTTTATATATCACCATGTCGCTACGACCAATTTTTCCTAAAATTGTCCTTACTTGACCACCACTTGACCACTGCTTTACCACTAATTTACCACTAATTTACCATCCTGTAACCATCACCATATCGCTACGACCAATTGTCCCTAAAATTTTCCTCACTTGACCACCACTTGACCATTGCTTGACCACTAATTTATCACCCTTTAATCATCACCATATCATTACAACTACTTTTCCCTAAAATTTCCTCACTTGAATACCACTTGACCACTACTTGACCACTGCTTGACCACTAATTTACCACCCTTTAATCATCACCATATCATTACAACCACTTTCCCCTAAAATTTTCCTCACTTGACCCCTTGACCCCTACTTGAGTATCTGTTGACCACTAATACCTGGTACCCACCCCTTACCACCGAATGACACTACACCATATCCACTGCAATCAACGAGCTTTAGCTTTCAAGCTTTCATTTGTAACACATGTGATGTTAGTGAATAAGCTACTATGAACATCTACATAGCACTAATAACCACCCTTATCAACTAATTTCACTAACCCATACCCACTACTATCCCCACCGCACCTATTCCTTCTATTCGTACTAATGTACACCACCAATGCGCTAACAGTTCAAAATATTTTAACACACCACTCACCCACATTTTTACAACCCGTTACTTAATGACTTTTCCGTATGCACCCCCTCCACGTCTGTTATGAACCGACCACCGTCACACCCGCCGGAGATTTTCCCAAACTTGCCGACGTATAACTCCCCGGTACTACCTTCCAGAATTTTCCACTATGCCGCTACTTATTTAATATGCATTGTATTGTTTATACATGATTTAATAAAAAATTATTATATACCTGATAGTGTTTAAACCCGAACCGCCTAGCCTCACCCCACGCGCCCACCCCCTCGCCACCACCCCGCACCCCGTCGTTATTTATTTTTATTTTTATTTATTTTATTTTATTTTTTAATAATTAATTAACATTTTTATACACCTACTCAATAGTTATCTACCCTTAGAAACATAAAATCTTAGAATTATCGCCCTTAGATATGACCTAGATATCACCCCTTACCCATAACCCAACTACATGACCGAGGGGGAGTGAAAATCAGCCGAGGTCAAGGTCAATCCGGATTAATCCGGCAAATCATACCCGAATCCCAAATTTATAACTACTGAGATGGAGGAGGAGGGAGGTGGAGGAGGAGGGAGGAGGTAGAGAGAGGAGGAGGAGGGAGGAGGAGGGAGGAGGAGAGGGAGGGGAGAAAGGAGGAGGAAGAGGGAGGAGGAGGAGGGAGGAGGGGGAGGAGAAGGAAGAGGTGAGGGGGAGGAGAGAGGAGGAGGGGGAGGAGAAGGAAGAGGTGAGGGGGAGGAGAGAGGAGGAGGTGGCGGAGGAGGATGGAGGAAGAGGGATTAGGAGGAGGAGGAGGAGGAGAGCGAGGAGGAGGGATGAGGAGGAAGAGGGAGAAGGATATAGGAGGAGGAAGAGGGGGAGGAGGAGGGTAGGAGGAGGAGGGGAGAGGAGCAGGAGGAGGAGGATTATAACGCATATGCCTGTAGATAACTGCAGCGAAAAGGTCCACCTATATGAGAAATATGCAACAATTTTACATATATAGCAATTCTATTAGAAGTTATGTCCCTTCGCTATAGATACATTATAATGTAAATTAAATATTAAATAATAATAAGAAAATATGTTTGTACACTAAAAAAAAAAACTATGACAGTTGGCAGCACGGGAATGATTAGAAGACGTGTAATAAATTTCATCTCAATGGGATGGGCCGTTCGCGAACGCATAAAGGACATACATACAAACAGACAGACAGACAGACAAACAGACAGACAGACAGACAGACAGACAGACAGACAGAGATTCTCTTTTATATATATATATATATATAATTAGCAGAAATAATAACTGTGCTGCATAACTTTCTGACATACCCTCGTAGTTAAATAGTGACATCTTATACAAACCAATATTATATTCTACAGCGCTTGGCCAATGGTCGGCCTGGTCATCTTGTTCTGTGACTTGCCGTGGCCGAGGTATGAGAGAGCGATTCATCACCACCACCACAACTGTCCGCCGAGGAGACATGGCAGTGACCACCAACGAGACCCGGAGGGAGGTGGAGGAGTGTGTGGTCAACCAGCCAGAGTGCCCGGGTATGTTATTATTGTCGGTGTGAGATCGCTTCCTTCCTGCTTTATATTGGGTTGTCACACACAGCCGTTAGGGGTTTGTTTGTTTCATTCATTCATTCATTCATTCATTTTCTTTCTTTCTTTCTTTCTTTCTTTCTTTCTTTCTTTCTTTCTTTCTTTCTTTCTTTCTTTCTTTCTTTCCTTCCTATCATTAAATTGTTTACTGTTATGTCGGTAATGATTTGTCTTGATCACTTTTCATTCTAGTATTGCTATGTTATTATTATTATTATTATTATTATTATTATTATTATTATTATCTCGTATTATTGCAGCTATTAATGTGATTGTTCTGTTCTTGTTGCTGTTATTATTATTTTGATATTGTTATTATTGTTATGATTGTTTTGATGTTGTTGTTGCTGTTATTTATGTTTTGATGTTGTTCCTGCTGTTATAATTAATTTTAAGTTGTCGTTACCGCATTTTGATGTTGTTTCTGCACCTTTCCATTTTGTTCAAAATAGGGAAAAAATTAGATGTGTTGTTTGAAGTGTTCTGGTGCCTTAAGAATAAATTAAATAATATGCTGTTTGGTGTGTTCTTGTGTCTTAAGAAGAAATGAAATAATATGTTGTTTGAAGTGGTCTTGTGTCTTTAAGAAGAAATGAAATAATATGTTGTTTGAAGTGTTCTGGTGTCTTTAAGAAGAAATGAAATAATATGTTGTTTGAAGTGTTCTGGTGTCTTTAAGAAGAAATGAAATAATATGTTGTTTGAAGTGTTCTGGTGTCTTTAAGAAGAAATGAAATAATATGTTGTTTGAAGTGTTCTGGTGTCTTAAGAAGAAATGAAATAATATGTTGTTTGAAGTGGTCTTGTGTCTTAAGAAGAAATTAAATAATATGTTGTTTTAGATGTTCTGGTATCTTTTGCAGTTTGGGGTCAATGGTCAGCGTGCTCGGCCACTTGCCGTGGTCAAGGTGTCAGGGAAAGGATCGTGTCCATGTCGTCCGGCGATATCGGCACAGGGGACGTGAGCGTGGAGACCAACGCCACAAGGAAGGAGATCGAGCCATGCCAGGTCCTGGAGCCTGAGTGTCCATGTAGGTGGTAGCTTGCTGTTGTTGTTGTTGGACTAGTTGCTTCTGTTGTTGCTGGGGGATATTGCTGATGTTGTTGTTGCTGAGGGGGCTATTGCTAATGTTGATGTTGTTGCTGGGGGTTATTGCTGATGTTGATGTTGTTGCTGGGGGATATTGTTGATGTTGTTGCTGGGGGATATTGTTGATGGTGATGTTGTTGCTGGGGGATATTGCTGATGTTGATGTTGTTGCTGGGGGTTATTGTTGATGTTGATGTTGTTGCTGGGGGATATTGCTGATGTTGATGTTGTTGCTGGGGGTTATTGCTGATGTTGATGTTGTTGCTGGGGGTTATTGTTGATGTTGTTGCCGGGGGTTATGGCTGATGTTGATGTTATTGCTGGGGGTTATTGTTGATGTTGTTGCTGGGGGATATTGCTGATGTTGATGTTGTTGCTGTGGGTTATTGTTGATGTTGTTGCTGGGGGTTATTGTTGATGTTGTTGCTGGGGGATATTGTTGATGTTGATGTTGTTGCTGGGGGCTATTGCTGATGTTGATGTTGTTGCTGGGAGATTTTGCTGATGTTAATGTTGTTGCTCTCTGACTGCTGCTGATGCCGTTGATGTTCTTCTTGTCGTTGTTATTGTTGGTGAAGTTACTGCTGCTATTGTTGCTCTAGTGACTGCTGCTGCTGTTGCGGATGTTGGTGATGTTGTTGTTATTATTGTTGGTGTAGTTACTGCTGCTGCTAATGCGCTAGTGACTGTTACTGCTGTATTTGCTGGTGCTGTTGTTGCCGATGCTGTTATTGATGTTGCTATTGATATTGTTGTTATTATTCTTTGTGTAGTTACTGTTGCTGTTGGTATTGCGGCTGTTTTTGTTGTTACAATTGTTGTTGGTGTAATTGTGGCTCTTGTTTTTGCTGCTGCTGCTGTTGTTGCTGCTGTTGTTGCTGTTTCTACTATTGTGGCGCATACCACGTTCGAAACACAGCTGCGGGCGATTTATTTTAAATCAGAGCGTTTTGCGTTGGTTTCCGTGCAATGGTATGAGTGCCGCTCGTTCAGAAAGCATTGGCAAACTACTGAACGTAAACTTGCGAGGACAATGACAAACATACAAATAATGCTGGGGTTGATTGCGACTTCCTATAAAGAATATGTAACTAATGTTAACTACTGCTGTTGTTACTATTGCTTTTGGTGCTGCTGTTTTTGCTTTTGTTGTTTTTATTGTTAAATGTTATACATCTAAAGCCTTCTGTTGATTTCTGGATTTCACGTGTAATACCTGCATTATACTGTTATTAATTTTTGTATACTATACAGCGTGGGGTCAATGGTCGGCATGTTCTGTGACCTGTCGGGGTCAAGGTGTCCGAGAGAGAGTGATTTCTACATCAAGGATTGTGGGATCAACAGTTGAGACTGACGCCACCAGAAAGGAGGTCGAAGATTGTTATGTCTCAGAACCGGACTGTCCATGTAGGTTAAGCATTTTTAATTTAATTGTGTTGCTTGCTGTTTATGAAAGCCCGATCTACTAGAAATGAATTGTGGCTTGAAGGCAAAACAGCTTTGTTGTTGTTGTTGGGAGTGGTGGTGTAAGCAGCGAAGTGTGAAGAGTGTTTTGTCTAAAGGCGAGAAATTTTCATCACCATCATGTGACATGATAGCTGGCGTGGGCATTCATGTCTCTCCACAGACCTCGGTCTTTAGTGTTCTGGACCACTTCTGCCTATGATAATATTCCATGCCACTGTCTCGGTCCATCCAGCATCATTTCCAGTTGTCACGATGTTCCAATGCCTCTCTTCTCATCACATTACCAAAGAAACCTATTTGTCTCTTTCTTAATGTTGTATAAAATGTTCTAGGTTCATTAGCCTCTTTCATGCAGTCGTTGTTAGTTGCTCAGGCAGTCCAACGTATTTGCAATATAAAATCGCTACGAATTTCATGAAGAAATATTAAATAAGTGTAAAGTAAGTTGTATGTTCTTCACATAACGCCACAACCAACCTCAGCATTTATTCTCATCTGATCTCATCCTGTTTCCTCATGTACCTGCAATGTCCAGGCGATGCATAAACAGCGCGAGAGTGCCTGTTTATGGGATTCGTATATCGTGATTCCCATGGACTATGTTATTCATTCTTTCCATCATTTACATGGTCGGCCTCTTATTCTGGTTCAGTGTGGACTGTACATCATTGCTTGATGTAGTATATTGTCAATAGGTAGCCTGGCTATATGGTCCAACCATTTAACTTGCTGTTTTCTAATGAAGTCAAGCACTGTCATTTAATTCCCCCCCCCCCCCCCACACTTTAGTCATGATTTAATCATTTCTGATGTTCTCTCTTACTGATCAACATTTATTGGCTTTATGTAATTGTCAAGGTATTAACTACTAATAAACTATAAACAAATATCGGGTAATTGCGCAGAAAAGAATTATTAAAATGGTACGACAGAATCACCAAACGTGAAGCTTGCAGAAAGAACTAGACAAATGCCAGTGAGTCCAGAATCTCCTCCTTGATCTATAAGAATATGGACCTATTGCCGTCAGCACAATGCGCCAACCGGCTCTGTGGTGAAGGGATTACAGACGCAATTCCTAATCCCTCCTACCGCGTTCGAAGCACAGCTGCTCGTGATTTGGCAGCAGACTGCATTGCGTTAGTTGTCATACAAAGATATGAGCTCCGGTCGTTAGGAAGCACAGGAAAAACTTTTTTTTTGGCATATCCTATTTACAGGACATCGCTGTCAACACTGGCCTTGCTGTTGCTGATGTCTTGGCAAGTTTACGTTCAGTAGTTAGCCATTGCTTTCTGAACGACTGGTTCCCAAACAAACACGTTAAAACCCAGGGCGACAGGATCTGCTGCCAAATCGGTCGCAGCTCTGTTTCGAACGCAGGTAAGCGGAATTACGAACCGCGTCCGTAACGCCTTTGCCACGGAGACCGGCAAAGCAAACTACTGAACGTAATCTTGCCAACAAATCATAAGTAGCTACAAAATGCTGGAGTTGACTGTGCCGTCCTGTAAAGCATGTACAGCTAACTTTAATGCCTCTGCAGGCTATTAAACGGGTCCTAATCGAAACTTCTAACTTATGGCAGTGACATCATATAATGGCAACACAGAGCGGTCATAAGAATTGACAACCACATGGGAACATTTCACACAGGGAGAATCTCAGCAGAGTGCACGAATTCCGTGTCACTGAAAAGGATCCACGTGTACACATCACAGAATCACGCCTGCTGTAATGTTCTTCTTTGTGGGTGGGTTTTATTGATATGTTACCTGTACGGCGTCCAATACCACCCGTTCTTGTCGAATCCCAACTCCAGATGGATTATTAATGTGCACAATGCACAAATGAGTGCTCCGAGTTTTCTTTTTTTTCGACCTGGTCTATGAAGGCTAGGCGTCTCATTCATACCCTAGGATAAACATGGATAATATCATCCTAATTTTACTTTATGTTTAAAATAAAATGCTCACGTCCAGACCATGCACTAACCAGGTTTTCACAGGTCAGAGTATGTCAGGGACCCTAGCGGTTGTGTAGAACAATTTCGAAGTAGGTCAGAAGAGAAAAAACAGTAACCACTAAACATTTGTTTATATTATGACCAAGAACTGACCCCTCAGTTGTATAACGGACAGATGGTGATGCTTCCTGGGCGCAGTGGGACAGCTGGTGTCCTTGCGACTGCAGGCAAGGCGTTCGGACCCGCAGAAGAGATTGTGAGAAACCCAGCTTGCTTGGAGACAGTGCACAGAAGGTCCCGATTGCCTTATGCCAGGGGGAGGCTAGGGATGAAGAAGGTTGTGATACTCGCCTTCAATGTCCGGGTAAGTTCGTGTGTTAAATGTGAACGAACGAACTTTATTTTCAAAGGGTCACAAATTGGGCACGCTGGCATTCGGCCCTTTCAATCACTCATCTTTCGTTCATCGATTGTGCATGTTACATTCACATAGGAAAAATACATTGTCAAATAAAGTCGCTTAAAAGTCGACTGGGTCGATGTCATTGGACCAAGTGTTTATTCTATATGGCTTAGTCTCTTTCTGCAGTGCGGAAAGCGTCGCACGAAGCGCGAACTCCGTAGCTTCAGCGACGACCCTCAGGGGTCTCAGAAAAAATGCACCCGAGAACCGAAGGATACGGCCAGGAATCGAACCCACAACTTTCGGAGCCCGAGTCAGACAGCTTGACCACTTCACAATATGATGTAAACAGAAACAATGCATAATAATAATGTCACACAACAGTAAGGTCAATAGTCATTACTCATCATCATCATGCGTCTTATCAGTAAATGTTAGAAGAACATGATTCGCCTTCTCATATTTTCACGTAATCGGAGTCTCCATGGCTGAGTGGTTACGGCGTCTGCCTAGCTCTCCGAGATTGTGGGTTCGATCCCTGGCTACGTCGTTCGGTTCGCGAGTGCACTTTTCCTGGAGACTCGGGGGTCGTCGCTGGAGCTACGGATGTCGTGCTTTGTGCGACGTTTTCGAAAAGCCGCCCTGCGGAAAGAGAACGAGACATGTGGGATACCACCTGGTGCAATGATGTCACGATGTTCCAATCCATTTTAAACCACTTTTTCTGACAAAATGACAGTGGATATTTAGTATGTGGCATACGCCTGGTTCTCTCCATGAGCTCCATGTTGATGATTCTCTTGTATTCCACTTCTGCTTAAGACGGTACTGTATATGCTTGTCTTCATTTACCATTCATCATCAAGTGTCACACCGATAAGCGAGGGCGATCATGTTTCGCCATCTCACACGATCACCAGAGTCGTGGATCAACTTTGTGTTTTTGTCTCGATTATACCATGTGGCCAAGCCATCTAGATGTTAACCTACTGCCTTCCTGTTGCTCTTTTCCAAACAATCTTGTCAGTTGTCACCAAGTTCTGCAGTTTATTTCTTCTCATAACATGCCCAAAAAATCTTCACAGCCTACGTCTAATTTCTCTAATCAGTTTACGGATTTTATGTTTACTTGTAGGACTTACGCATTGCTTTTTCTGTCCAGAGAAAAAGTAACATCAATACATATGGAACAAGACAAGCTGCAGAAGCTGTCTAATCAGCAAAGCAATGCTCACAATGTCCGCCTGTCGGAGCTTCGATCCTAGACCAGTTGCAGACTAAGGTTTATGACTAAAAAACAATCCGATGGGTTGTCAGGCGGATCCAAGTGGAGCTGTCAGACGCAGGAATCCTCAAACAGCTGCAGGAAGAGAATCTCAACATCAAAATCTTGAAGGCGGAGCGGATCCTGACATACTCAAAGATCCCTACGACGCTGGCGTGGTGACAACTGAAGGCAGAGAAATACCACACCAGGTATCGGTCAACCAGAAACTACAACAGCCCGAAGGATTCATACCAAGAATCTCGCAATGTTCCAGATGCCAGAGGGCTGGCCACAGCAGAGCAAAATGTCGCTGTAAGACAGAGATCTGCCGATTCTGCGCCGATCACCATGACTTCAAGGAGTGTCCGCTGGCCAAGTTGGACATGGACTTCCGAGCACCCAACAGCAAATGAAAGTGCGCCAACTGTCTGGGCAAACATAGAGCAAGATACTTGGGCTGTCCGTACCTCCAACGACACAGAGACGTGCTAAAGATCGCCATCACTACAAAGACACCATTTAAAGACGCTAGACGGAGGTGCGAGACAGCCACGTGCATCTTGCAAGCGGAAAAAGCTCAACTGCAAGACCAGATAGACGAGATAAAGAAGCAAATCAAGCTACTCCAAACACCGACACCGAACAACGACAATGAAAAGCTGCTTGCTGAAATAAAAGAGATCCAGCAAAACATCAACAAAGAGGTAAAGCACTTGATACAGACGACAAAGAAGAATGAAGAAATTCTACGAGACATCAAGGCGGAGAGAGAACTGCAAAAGGCCGAAATGGAACTTTTCCAAAACTAACCAACATAAACCATACAAGAAATCACAGAGAAACTGCAAGATGAAAACCAACAAGAGACCGAGCCTGAACCGCAAGCCAAAGCCAGAAGCCCAGTCACGACGCCCGAGAAATGCAAGGGGAAACCAATATCCCTCCAGACCTCTGAAGAAAACATAGAGGAGTACCATGACGACGACACAGTGAACCCACCACCACTTACTTCGGAGGAGCTCCTCGAGGAGAGTGCAAAAGAGGAACTCAGGCGCCATGAATTCAGGAGGCGGTGGGAAGAAAGAGAGAACAAGAAACCAAGGCATGCCAGACACCTGTGAAATGCCCAGATATATACTATGACGAACACGACAAACCGTTCTATGTAGAAGGCAGAAAGACGATCCCATGGCTGCCCACAGAAGAAGAAATGGAAAGACAGCAGAAACTCAAAATCGAGAGAGAACAAAAACGCAAGGAAGAAAATGCAAACATCGAAAAGATCCTAAAGGCAATATAGAAAAAAGGAGGCAAAAAGACCAAATAAACAGTCCTTATAAGGATTACAACAAGCCGAGCAAGACGCCCCAGGAGCCATCACTGACAACAGACACCACCAGAGGAGACGGACTCTAAGAAAAACTTGCCGGCCAACGAATGCCCCATTTGACGTCACAGGCACATACTTTGCAAACCGATAAGCTAGCTAACACTGGCGCAGAAAAACTTAACAAACTTATTCCGCACCATGAACCACCACAACTATAACCAACGCCACTGAGGCGGTTGAACGAGGTGGAAAGTTTCTTTTTTTTTTCTACAAATCGGAATCGGTTTAGGGCCTGGTCTGCCCTACCGTATCATTTAGTCTTTAGGTTACATTTCCTCGCACCAGGATAAGGCATGTACCCTCCCAATTGCGCTCCTCTGCTCGAAGCCATCGGCACAATGTGGGTTTCGGGTGTGGTGAGCGCCGCCCAACATTCGGCGATAATAGAAAGTAGGTTGTATATTTTACTGTCATCTGGTAGCTCAGTCATATCTGACTAAGACGTGTAAAACTTAAAACATTTAATCGCAGCTGAAATATAGTTTCTGAGGCAAAGAATTTCATAGACGATTTAAAAAAAAAAAAATCACAACAAATGATAGACTTTCACCAAATTAATGGAAATCGTTAACTGATTAGTGAAATTAGACGTAGGCAGTAAAAGTTTTATAAGGAGAAACACAATGGAAACGCTACTGACAACAGGCAATCGTGATGGGACAAAGAGGACGGGGAAAACAAAGAGATAGATAATTGTATGTTTTGGCCACATGGCATTACCAAGACAAGAACAGAGTCCAGATCCGAGATACTGGTGATTGTGT